>NW_020870146.1:942150-944650 GCF_003789085.1 Penaeus vannamei | reverse complement strand
TCTTCGAACTCAGTCTCTTGATATTCCACGTCCGGGGAAGATTCCTGACGCAGGAGGCCGAGGGGAGAGGCAGAATCCACCTCGCTGCAGGAGCTGCATCTCAAAGAGCGGTCGCTCGCAGTCCTTGTCCTTGTGTCTCTCTGCGCCGCTCTCATGACTTCCTCTCGAAGACTTCCGAGCATCGAAGACGACACCAAAATAGATTCGATGTTGGTTGCGTGGACGACATCAGTCATAATGTTCTGGGCATTCTGGGTGGAGTTCCACAGCACAGCGCTCTCTTCGACCCCCGCGATGATCTGCGCCGTCCACTCGCTGAACCTGTTCACGCAGTGGCCCTTCCTGTTGCTTATCTCCTGGATGAGCACCGTGCACTCGCTTAGAATCTGCTCCTTGCGCTCTGCAATGAAGTCCGTTCCGCGCACGACCTTGTGGCCGTCCTTGACGTGCTCCTCGAGGAGGCAGTGGCCGCACAGGGGGAGCTGGCAACTGCGGCACCAGAACTCTACCGGCGACCCATGTCTCTGGCACCCGTGGCCCTGTGGCAAGAGGAGAGAAGAGAAAAGAAAATTTATATGATAAATACATAAATAGATAAAAAAAATCAGTAAATATTGAAAGAACGTAAAAAAGGGGCACAATATCAATGTGGACTACATTTGTGGCAGCACCTGACACCACAAGCATCCTTTCAAGACGTCCTTTCAAAAACATCTGCTGATAAGCAGTACAGTCATTGTTTCTTGGCACAAAGCATAGCATGATTAGGGTGCTTGTTTAATCCTCTGAAGCTATGAGCAGTCTAATGGTCGTATTCAAGAAATCCAAAGGAGGTTATTCAGAGGTCAGAAAAAAATCGTAGCAAGTAATTCAAAGGGGACAATCAATATAAAGTTGTAGATTTGGCATTAAAGCACGTCTGAAATCAACAAAAACTGCAACAAGCCACCCACCATCAAATATATTTGTATCATATTCATAATAATATCTGCACAACCATATTCACATCAAACTCAATATCCTGCACCGTTATTTGGCACCACTTTAAATAGTGGACAAGGGAATAGATCAAAGGAGACAATGAACGCTCATAAAAACAAGCAAAATGAAAGTGCTTCCAAACTCTCTGATCTCTCGACGCTCCTTTGCTCACGACTACCTGAGTTCGGGCCGCGAGAGACAGCATCAGCGCCAACACAAACCTCGGACTTCTTGAAGTGTTCGGACAGACTCAGCAGAGCGAAGACGGTGGGCAGCTGGTCAATGGGCGGTCCGACGTAGGTCTGCCTGCAGGTGGGGCAGCTGAGGCGCCCTGTGTTCTCCAGGTTGCACAGACACGGCCTGCAGAAGGTGTGGCCGCAGAGGGGCAGGACGACTGGCTCTCGCGACCCTCTGGTGTACAGCTCCGAGCACACGATGCACGTCACCTCCTCCTCCATCCTGGCTGCGGCGTGAACGGGCGGGATGAGTTTTCATTCGACTTCTATTATGGAGAAAAAGCAGAGGCTGAGTCTCTCCTAACCTAACGCAGCGGAGCACCTCGGTTACTGTCCGTTGCAGCGGATACTGTCGTCCTAACTAACATCTGCCTCTTATAATCTTCCTGACTTTTACTGATAATGGATTTCCTGTCTCTGTACGAGCTCCGTCTTCTAGCGTACCATTTTAATGTTTGGTTATTTTTTGTCTTACAATTAGCAAATGAGAATAAATAAATGTTTTGAAACACAGGAGGACGAGAACACGGAAGAAAACGTGAGTACTGTATCTTAAACTGTGAAAGCAAATAAGACGTGATCAATACACTTCACTCCTTTCCCCAGTGGAACCGCCTCTTAATGCGAAACCTATTAGTTTTTCAAAGAAACACCGAAATCTGTACTCTCGAATTTTACGTACCTGACACAAGCACTGACTTGGTGTTATTGGCCATGCTTTGATGAACAGCGTGCACTTAAAACCACGTTAAAACAGACAAGCGATATCCATTTCAGGGGTCAATGAACCGTTGAACAAGCACGCAAAACCTTGTGCTCGGGAAGTTCTGTTTTCCGCCATTCATAAGATTCACGTTATTCATCGCTCACTCATCCCAGCCAGTGTCCAGGCGACGGGGCTCCTCTCTGGGGCGCACAGGAGGCACTGGCGTCTGAGCTCGGTGCCAGCGCAGGATGTGGACGTCAGGTGCTTTCGAAGAAGTGGTGACGTCACTCGCTGTCCCTTCTTATCACTTTTCCAGATGGGTTGTTAAGCTGGCTCATTGAATTATTTACCATATACTAATGTTGTTGCAATTTTTATGATAGTTTGATAAAGGAAAGCAGGTCTCTTAAACGATCAACGTAAGAGCTATTACTAGGCATTCGGTCAACACCCGGAAAAGATTGTACTTTTTTGTTAAAAAGGAAATGCCTCGATTACTTTCGTGACGTTATCGCGCAAAAGATATTATACAAAAACAATAACATAATAATGAAGATTAATATACAAAGCGTAATAA
>NW_020870146.1:927150-934650 GCF_003789085.1 Penaeus vannamei | reverse complement strand
GGACCGGATATCACGTTCAACATCCGCTGTGAACAGTTATCTTGAATAATTAGTTTGGGGCTTGAGAGAGAGGGACGAGGGGAAGAGGAGAGGAGAGGTGTTGGATGCAGGGAGAGGCGAGAGGGCGAAGGCGAGAGATGGCGAGAGGAAGAGGGGAGGGAGAGAGGAGAGGGGTGATTGGGAGAGGCTGTGAGGTATAGGGATAGTGTGGAGGTACTGAGTACTGGCCCATCGTTTCGAGAGAGAGAGGAGGTCGTTCAGGACTGAGTGGGAAGGGAGAGAGGTGAGAGGAAGCAGTCGACATTGTTGTATGTGAGCGTTCGGTAGTTGTGTAGTCGCTCCATCTCTTGGGATGTGTGGAGGTGGTTATCATACCCAGCAGGACAAGAGACAGAGGCAGAGAGGGGGCGACGGGGGACTACGACAGTAGGTCGGTGCAGAGGCGCAGCGGTGATGGTCCCATCGCTAGATGTTCTTGTATGTGTGTGTGCTGTGAATGTACTGTAACAGAGTGATGTGCCGGGAGGTCGGCGAAGGTCGTGCTGTGGTGGGTGTGGTGTGGGTTGCGTGTGTGATTTGGGAGTGTAGGAAATTTTATCCATTATCAGTGGTGAGGGCAGTTGTCTTCGTTATCATTAGTATCTATGAGGAATTATTTAGTTCTTGTGGGGTTGTTTCTTTTATTCGATGATTCGTGTTAATCTTTCTCTCTTTTTTTTTAGTTCATAGAACATTTTTTATATCAAAATATATGATGGGACAGTAAAGCTAATCATCCCGTGTCAACGAGAGGGCTACCCATCACTCGCGTCTTCTTCCTCCTCCCCTCCTCCTCCTCTTCTTTCTGACCACTCCAGGATCTCCTCTTCCGCTCCTCTTCCTACTCTGTCCCGCAGGCATATTTCTTTTCCCTTTTTCATACACCTCCTCACCCCTACCTCATTCCGCCTAATCTGGTGCCAAACACCCACCCCTCTTCCTACTCCTCCTTCCCTCGCTCTCCCCGATCCCTCGTATCCCATCCCCTTCCTACCCCCTTACCCTTCCTCTTCCATCATTCACCTTTCCCTCCTTCTTCTTCCTCCCATCTATCCCTGCCCCCAGCCCCGCCCCGACAGCCCCTGCTCGTCTTCCCTCTCCCCCCAGTACCCATTTCCTACCCTCCTCCCCCCACCCCCACCGCTGCCTTCTCCTCCCACTCCCCCATAGACCCAATTTCCCTACCCTCCCCCCCACCTCGCTCTCCTCCCCTCCCTCATACGCATTTCCCACCCGCCCCCCGACCCCCCCCGCCCCTCCATCCTAAGGTCTTTCTGTCACCTGTATATCCCCTAATGCATGCTCGAGAACGGGGGCGGCGATTGTTTTGTTCTTGGTCCAACACGCTCTCGCCCCCCACTCCACTCCCGAAGGGAGCATCGGCGAGCGAGATAGGATTGTGGGTATAGGATATCGGACTGTAGGGGAATTGGGCTCTGATGGGAGACGATCTCGCCTCGGATCGCGGGTTCGGGGCAGGGTGCCGTTGGATGTGTGGGCCCGGGGCATGTGAGGACTTGACCACATGAGTAGAGATGGATGATAGACGCCGGCATGGATAGATATGGTCGTGAGCGGGGTAGGGTGCAGCAGATTTGTTGATAGGTCCTTATGGAGAAGGCGTAATAGATAGGCGCAGTAGAGATATAAGTTCATGTACACAACACGATACCCACACACAACGCACGCACACCCACGCACACGACGACACGCACGACGCACACGCACACTTCATACACACACACGCATTACACCACACACACACACACACACACACACGCACCACACACACACACACACACACACACACACACACACACACACCACACACACACACACACACACACACACACACACACACACACACACAACACACACACACACACACACCGACACACACACACACACACACACACACACACACACACACACACAACACAACACACCACCACAGACACACACACACAACACACACAACACAACAGACACCTCAACGTCATAGTGTTAGTATGAGCATCTTTTACTGCCATGTATTATCTTTTTCCTACATCGTTGGCCTATCTGTTGGCTAATTTGTCCTAGTGTAGTTTTTTATTGGTTTATCACTTATTGATGGTAAGTATTTTTCGGTATATCAACAGGGGACTTTGTACTGCTTTGTTATATGTACTGGCCTAGGGTGTACATTTTACGATATTATGTATAATTGACGCGCAGGTATTTAGATCTCCTCCCATTAAGACCTACTACATTATTAATGTTGACCAAAACCATTAGCAAATATGAAACCCAATTAGAAGATAGGAGAGGAGGCCAGAGGATGGAGGAGGAAAATAGAGAGGTAAGATGGAAGTAAGAGGAATTAGTGAGGAAAAGAAAAATTATATATTAATGAGGAAACAGGATGCGGCCACTGAGAACGAGAGAGTAAGAAGCATAAGAGAAAAAAAAATCAGGTTAGCACGAGGGAAATTTGGAAACAGACACGAATAAAAACAGGTCGCGGAGAGCGAGGAGAGAACAAATGGAATGAGACAAGCATGGTGGAATAGAAGGAGGCGTGGAAAAGAAAGAGGATAATGGAGCCAGATTAGCGTTGTGGGTTGCATAAGGGCTTAGGATGGGCCTTTCGATAATTATTGTGTGTTAATCCTTTGCATCTACACAACTTGGCGTTGTTCTCGAAGGCGCTATCGCTAAACCCCCCTCCCCCTCCTCCCGCTGTTCTATCCCCTATTCCCTTGAGAAAGGTGCAACGAGAGGGGAGAAGGGGGAGGGGGAGGAGAGAGGGAGGAAGGAGGGGAGAGAGACGCGTGAAGAGACATGAGAGAGACAGAAGAGAGATCGAGATGAGAGAGCCGAGCGAGGCAGACCCTGGCCGGCATGTGGGCGGAGTAGGCTGGGGAAGGAAAAGAGGAACGAGAGAGCAGACATGGTATTTGAGGGCGAGAGATGAGTAAAGAGGAAGAGAGAGAGAGGGACCTGTGGAGTAGATGAACGAGTATTGCGATGGCGGACTCAGAGAGACGTGATGGTCTCGGCCACGGGATGGAAGGAGAGGGCGGGAGAAGAGAGGGAAGACGAGGGTGGTGAGAGCTGAGAGATCGATGGGGATAGGGGAGAGGAAGGGGAGGTAGGAGGTGAGAGATCTCGAGAGGTCGAGATGAGAAGGTGAAGGACTGGCGATGCATCGAGGGTGAGAACGTGATGCGATATCTCAGACGAGAGGTGGAGAGAAGGTGAGAGAGGGGAGTGCCACGGTCTAGAGGATGCTAGGATAGTGAGAGGGATGAGAGATGGGGTCGGAGCGTGTGACGGTGAAGAGGAGGAGAGAGAGAAAGAAAAGAGATGGAAAAGAGCGGAAGAGAGAATAGACAGATGGAAAAGAGAGAGAAGGGAGGAAGAGATTGAAGGAGGAAAGTAATTTCTGTTATCACGTAGGATGGCTTAATCCCCTCCTCCCCGCTCCCCTTCCGCCCCCACCGTGGCGCACCCACTCCTGTCCCCCAACCCGAAACTCTCTGGTCTCAACTCCCCGAATAACCTAGTTGTTGTTTTTCCTCTTCTTCGTGTCTCCCAATCTCTTTGCCAATCGCCTGTCACGACTGTTCTTTATTCTCGCTTCTCACTCCCCGTCCCTCGCGTCTTTCCGTTCCACCTATTCCCAGTCTCTCTTTATTCCTCCTCCTTACCCCCCCCTCCGTTTGTGCCTCTCTTCCTATTTTCTCTCTACTTTTCCTACCTTTTCCTTCTCTCTCTCTCCTTTTTCCTGCCCTTTCTGTTCGTGGTAATGGGAGCACGGTAGTCGCGTCGGCGGGATTTTCCCTCCCGCTGGGACCGGTTTCATTTGTAAGGATTCTTTTCCTTGGAGTGGTAGAATGGGTCTTTTGAGGAGAGGTCGATTTTGTTAGGTTTGATAGAGGGAATATAGACTTGTATTTCCCTGATTCTTCACTCGGATGAGTGGTTTTATAGAGGTTCTTGATGCTTTGTGATGATGAGAGGTTTTTTGGTGGGATGAATGGCTTTTTTGGGACGGGTGATATGAGGTAGAGATTTTTGTAGTGCTAGAGGGTAGAGGGATGTCTAGAGCGCGATGTACGCGCTCTGTTTGTTTTTCCTGAGGGTTGGTTGAGAGGTGTGACGATTGTTAGTAGATTGTATTATGAGGATGTTCGAGAGTAAATAGGTGAGTATTGTGGTGTATAGTGTGGGAGCGAGGGGAGATGGATTGATTGCATGTTATGGCTGTACTGGGAAGGTGATGGATCGTCCTATCTGTCTTAGATTGCTGTTTTTTTGCTTATTTGTATGATGGGAGAGAGAGATTGAGTGTTTTCTGTTGCCTTTTATGCATTGTGAGCAGGTTTGGTATTTGTAATTATATAGTGCGTGAAGGTTTTTTTATTTTTTTTTTTTCTCGCTTTTTTCTCTTTTCTCCTGAGTTTTCTCTTGATGCAGGGAGTATTGGAGGAAGTGGAGTGATTTTTCTGATGTGGTTGTGTCTAGATGAAGAGAGAGGGGAGTGATCGTACTGGCCTTTGTACTTTTTCTTGGAGACGGGGTGAGTGTTTCTAAGTTGTGAGGTGATTGAGGTGAGACGATGCGGTATGAGGCGTTCTCTTGAGGGAAGATGGTCTATGTATTATTTTTTTCTTGTGATGAGTGCTTGATAGTGGGTTAGAGTGTGTTTTGACTGTCTTCTGTCTTAGGGTAGCAGTGTGGAGATGCGGAGAGGGAGTTATGCTTGAGAGGAAGAGAGATGAGAGGGAGAGGGTAGAGGTGAGAGGTTAGAGAGGAAGTTGATGAGAGGGAGAGGGAGTAGGGAGAGGGATGAGGCTGAGAGGCGAGAGGAGAGAGACAGAGAGGGTAGAGGTGAGAGGAGAGGGAGATGGGAGAGGGAGTGAGTGAGGAAAGACGAGAAAGAGGGGGAGAGGGAGATTGGAGAGGGAGAGAGATGATGAGGGTCTCTGAGGGAGTCCGTCGTTTTTTTTTTTTTCCTTGATGTGGATGGGAGATGGGAGATGGTGGATGAAGGGAGAGGGAGAGGGTTGGAGAGATAGAGAGGAGAGGGATGAGGCTGAGTCAGGGAGAGAGTAAGAGAGGGATGAGGGAGAGTGGTCAGATTGAGTAGGACGTGGAGGTTTGTAGTTGTGCGTTGAGTAGAGATGAGGGAGTGGAGATAGGAAGATGGGAGAGGGAGAGGTGAGGAGGGATGAGGTGTAGGAGAGGAGGGAGGAAGTAGAGGTGAGAGGAGAGGATGAGGGAGAGGTAGAGGAGAGGCGAGAGGTGAGAGGTAGAGGCGAGAGAGCAGGAGAGGGAGTAGTGAAAGAGAGGCTGAGAGGAGAGGGTGAGAAGGAGGCTGGGCGTGGCGGGGGGGGCCGGCGGGGTCTCCTGGGGTGTTCTTCTTGGTAATTATGGGCTTTTGGGGGTTTCGTTCTGTTTGTGGTTTCCGTGGGGTTCTTGGTTGCTGGGGCTTTTCTTTTTTTTCGTTTTTTTCCCTTGTTTTTGGGGTGCGCTCTTCGCTCGGGTGTTGTGGCGGGGGCGGGAGTGGTGTGGTTGCGGGCGGGGGTTTTAAAAAAGGGGGGGTGGGAGAGATTGAGGGATATGGTGTGTCCTTGTGAGAGGAGAGGAAGTAGAGGTGAGAGGAGAGGGAAGAGGGGAGGGGAGGGAAAGAGAGGGAGAGGGGAGAGGGAGAGGGTAGGAGGAAGAGAGGGAGAGGAGAGGGAGAGGGAGAGGGAGAGGGATCGAGGTAAGAGGGGTGAGAGATGAGGGAGAGGGACTATTAGGGGGAGTGAGAGGGGGAGGATGTAAGAGAGAGAGAGAGAGAGGGAAGAGAGAGAACGGGAGAACGGAGAGGCGAGAGGGAGAGGGTAGGGAGAGGAAGTGGGGGAAAAGAGGAAGAGAGGGAGAGAAGAGGGGAAGAGCTGAGATGGATGTCCGAGAGGGAGATGCAGAGAGCGGAGAGGGAGAGAGAGTGTAGGTGGAGCAGGGAGAGGAATGAGAGGAGAGGGTCATGGATATGAGAGGGATGAGTGGAGAGAGAGAGGCGATATGAGGATGAGGGAGAGGCCTGAGGGAGAGATAGAGAGGGAGGAGAGGGAGGGCGGAGAGGGAGAGGGAGAGGGAGGAGGCGGCGAGGTGGGATGAGGGGGAGGGAGAGAGAGGAAGATGAGAGGGATGATGAAAGAGGAGGCTCGCGGAGTTGTGATGTTAGCTTGAGAGGGAGACGGGAGTAGGGGAGAATTGGATGAGGGTGAGAGGAGAGAGGGAGAGCGGTGAGGATATAGAGAGAGGTGTGTGAGAGCCTCGAGAGATGTGAGGGAGAGGGAGAGGAGAGGGACGAGGAGAGGAAGCAGGTGGGCGGGCGAGAGGTGGGAGGAGGGAGATGTAGGTGGGAGGGAGGGTGGTGATTGAGAGGAGAGAGCAGAGAGGGAAGAAGAAGAAGGAGACGGAGATGGAAATAGGGAGGAGGGGAGGGAGAGGGAGTTCAGTTGAGCCTGGAATAGAGCAGGCGAGATGTGATTAGAGAGGGGAGAGGGAGTAGGGAGAGAGAACGAGATAATTAGATCACTTTGATATCTTGTATCGTTGGGGTTTTGACTTTATGGATGTAATCTGGGTGGAGCGAAGGTATGGCGAGATGATCGAGAGGTTGAGTAGGGGGAGAGGTGATCGAGGTGAGAGGTATAGAGGGAGAGGAGAGGAGAAGAGGGAGAGGAAGAGGGAGAGAATAGAGGGAGATCGGGAGAGGGAGGGAGAGGCTGAGAGGGGATGAGGTGGGAGGGAGCAGGGAGATAGGGAGAGGGTGAGCGAGAGGGGGGGAGAGGGAGAGGAGATCGGGAGGGAGAGGTTGAATAGGTGAAGAGGGGGAGGGAGAGGTGGTAGGTGGAGAGAGAGAGAGAGATGAGCGGTAGAGAGAGAGGCGATGACGGGAGAGGGAGAGGAGAGGTGGGAGGGAGGAGGGGAGAGGGTAGAGGGAGAGCGGAGTTAGGGTGAGTGGAAGAGAGGGAGGGAGTGCGAGAAGAGAGAGGCGGAGAGGATGAGAGAGAGGGATAGAGGGAGAGGGACGGAGTGGGCAGAGGGAGAGGGATGAGGGAGATGGGGAGAGGGGTGATGGTGATGTGGCAGGAAAGGGAGAGGGGAGGTGTAGAGCTGAAGAGGGGTGGGGATGCCCAGACGAGAGTGAGAGAGGAGAGAGAAGGGATGAGGGAGAGGGGTGAGGGGAGAGCCAGAGAGAGAGAAGGGAGAGAGAGAGGTGTAGAGTGGATTTTTGACGTGGGGAGGCATAGAAGAGAAAATGAAGGGGAGAGAGAGAGTGAGAGAGGAGAGAGATGACGTCGAGAGAGAGAGACGAGGAGTTGAGAGAGGATGAGATAGATTGATGACTCTCTTAGTTGAGATGAGAGGCGTATTGAGAGACTGAGATGAGAGAGAGATGAGACGGGGAGAGAGTGAGTT
>NW_020870146.1:897150-922150 GCF_003789085.1 Penaeus vannamei | reverse complement strand
GGAGTCAGGATGGAAGGCAGCTGCGAGGTGCGGAGCCCAATCCGGTTCTGCATTTTGTCGACAATCTTCTCTGACTGGTGTTTCTGCACATTTTCTTTGCCTCTTTTTACTTCTGTATCTTTTGTTAAAGTGTGTGTGTGTGTGTGTGTGTTTGTGTGTGTTTGTGTGTGTGTATGCTTGCGTGTGTATGCGTGTATGTGCATGTGTATGTATATGAATATGTTTATATATATATATATACATACATATTATATATATATATATATATATATATATATATATATATATATATATATATATATAAATGTGCACACACACACACACACACACACACACACACACACACACACACACACACACATATATATATATATATATATATATATATATGTGTGTGTGTGTGTGTGTGTGTGTGTGTGTGTGTGTGTGTGTGTGTGTGTGTGTGTGTATGTATGACACACACACATAAGCACACACGCGCGCGCACTTATACATCATGTGTATGTCTATTTCTCGTTTACTTTTCCTTTTCCTCTTTTCTTACTTTTAAATCACTGACCTCCTCGAATAGTCTACCTAGTATATGTCCATTTCCTTTTCGCAAATGAGTATAGGGACGGCCAACTAAACAAAAACAAAAGGCTTTTCCGCGCACGACACTGGCGGGCAAAGTATCAACAATGGCCGCCGAATCAGCTGTGAGAACGATGTCAACCTACTTTCTCTCTCTCCGATGGCTGGCCTGAAAGCCCTAATGGTTGGCCCATGTTAGTTTTGGTGATATTTATCTCTACCTATTACACACGCCCGGATAATGGAATTTGGTATTCAATATAAGACAAAATCATAATACAACTATGTGTATTTGCTGGGCCATACTAATTGTTTGGTTGACCGACCTTTATACAAACCTGGTGTTTACACATCAAAAGAATTAAAGGCGTACACATCTCTGGAAGGGTTCAAGTAAGTACTTAATACTGCTAATAAAAAAGACTGGTTCGTAGTCGTAGGATTAAATTCTCCTGCACTTGTGAAATTCTTGCTTGCTCTTTGCCTTTTGGGCATGGTTTTTCGAAAAGTTGCTCAAAACAGGGGTTTTATCAACATTTTTCGTGCGCTAAAGCCAGACTTTTCTAAAGGGTTAAATTTACATTCCCACGCAATACTCATCATGATACCTAGCAAAGATTTATGCAAATTTCCTGAAGTTGTTGAGAAGGCAGTGTAGCAGTCATTAGATTTACGATCTTCATTTTGTTCCCATTTAATGTCTTACGACCTTTGTTCAGGGAAAGTTTTAAAATCAAATTAACAGAAACTTAAAGTGAAAGAAGATAATAGTAACCAGTCACCCACATCTACCACCGCCTAGGCCTATGCCTAACCACGGGGAAATACATCCCCTATGAAAGAGTTATGACGGTATAACATAACCGTTTAAATTTTAGAATATCTTTATAGAAGAGCTATCGTACGTACCATTACCACAAAGTCTTACATCACTCCCAGGTGCAGGATCAAAGGTTTTAGCGATTGATAGCCAAAGCCTCCTTCTTTCGGGGTCTTTCGGAAAACAATCAAAACTCAAAGTTGAACCTTTTAGCTGTCCATTTGCACATCCAGTAATAATGCAACTGTTTACCATGTCGAAGTTTCTTAGAAAATGGCGAAAAAGGATGCGAATCTTATTTAAATCGAGAAAAAAGGGACGGTGTTCGCGACAGACCAATACTTAATAACGAAGTCCGTGGGATTTTGTTGATTTTGCCCACCACTGCCTCCGATGGATCACATGACACTCTGGGGACGTCACGATGACCGTCCCTGGTAAACTATATTGAAATGACAGCAAATCTAAACTCTACATATTATTTTCAGTGAGATATAGCACATTCCAATTTCCTAAAGTAAAACCTTGTCACTGCAATAAACAAATAGAAATGCTGCGGGTTGTTATATTTGTAAATGTAATATTCAAACTGAAGGTTATTGTGGAAACAAAAACCCAGTCATGAACCATTCAAAAGATATATAGTCAATATTCCCCATCTCATCTCGATTACGGAAATGGTTAATGGCTAATAATTAGAAGTAATCAGTGTGCTAGACATCAAAGGTCACATAGCGCTGTGGCGAAAAAGGTAAAATTAAGTTACCGATTCGGAATTAGAAAATGGTAGAGTGGGAAGGAGATAGAAAACGGAAACAAATGAGCAGGCACTTAAGTAATTTTAGATATCGGCATATATCGCATATTTTACGTGGATTCAGTTTTGTAATTCTCATGCTGCGGCTTAGATATGGAATAACAAATAAGATAAATAAACAAAGAAGACATGGCATATTTAAATCAATTTCTTAACGAATTTATTATAAAACAAATCATACAACCAACGTCACACAACAGGCACTGAATAAAATCAATAAATAGAGCTCATTTATATAAATGTACACACACACACACATACACACTCTCACCCCATATATATATATATATATATATATATATATATATATATATATATATATATATATATATATATATACACACACACGCACACCACACACACACACACACACACCACACACACACACACACACACACACACACACACACACACACACACACACACACACACACACACACACACACATATGATATATATATGTATATATATATTTATATATATGAATATGTGTAAATATATGTATATATATGGATATATGTACATGTATACAAACCCATATATTAATATGTAATAATAATAATAATAATAATGATAATACTCTACACTATGATGGTACTCTACTGAACTCGCTAATCCTGACACTAACCTCATATGATACGTGACATTGCTCTCATTACACTCATCTTCTGGCATCTTCGTAAGCTAACTGACAAGAAACTTATCCTCCTCCTCCTCAGCCCTTTTACTGGCCTGGTACTCTTATATTTCAACCCCTGAAGCTTTAGCTTCGTCACCACATGAATATTCATTCCCTGAATAATAGAAAATTCACTGAAATAAAATGACCACTGAACGGGTGGCATCTGCGAAACCCGTTCCACCCCCAGTGGGTGGTAAATTTACTCACACACACACACATAAAGGGGAAAGCGACACACAACACGTGGGGAAAGTGACAGAACACGCTGGATGCTGGGCAGAGAGAGGGCGGGTGGTAATCATGCGTTACGTGCCCCCTCGCTAGTTCACACACGCAAGGTCTATATAAGTACAGGTCTCGTCACTTCGGAGTTCTGCGCAGCTTTGGGTGATAAGGCCTATGACGTCACCTGGGAAGAGCTGAGAGCAAGGGGGGCGGGGGGAATTAGAGCATGGTATGGTGGGACATAGATAATATAAAACGGTAGTAAATGAACAGATACTTAAGTAATTTTAGATGTCGGCACGTTGAACGATTTGCATATTAGACATATTTTGCAGGCGATGATTATCAGCGATTGTTTATAGGCCTATATCATATATTTTACGTGAATCTAGTTTTGTAATTCTCAAGTTGCAGCTTAGACATGGCATAATAAAGACGTAAAATAAATAAAAAGACATGGCATATGTAAACTCCAAATGTTTTTCATGAATTTATTATAAAACAAATCATACAACAATAACAATAATAATGATGATAATATTAATAATAATAATAATAATGGCAATACATAAACATACACTTAAATGTACATATATAAGCTGCAACCAACAACTGGGCATTGTGACTTTGCGCGCGCCAGTCAGTCAAGCGAGCGAAAACGGAGAGAGGGAGAGATCCTTACGGCTCTCCCTCACATCAAAGAATGACCACACGATTAGCGTCGAACCCCCAGGCTCTGCTCCAGATGACGTCATGCGCGAGACGGACGAATTTGAGTCGCTTAGTGACGAGACCTGTACTTATATAGACCTTGGACACACGTGCCACACGCTTACCCAGGCACGTACTTTGCACCTGTCCACGCCAGTACCAGCAAAGCACGTGTTCCGCACTCGCTCACACAACCCGGGCCTCTCTGCTGGTACTTTGTGGCGACATTGAGCGGCGCCCAGGAGTTCATGCATACAGCGTTTGTCGAGCCAATCTATCTCGCCCTTATTATGCATATTGAAACATATCATCATCATCAGGAGCTAACGCCGACGGGGCCGCATAGCCGCGTCCACCTTTTGGGATCCCTCATAGCAAGCCGCCAGGCAGGGACTCGGCCCATCTCAAGCTCTTCCCGACAAGTTTGATCGATCTGCCCAAGCCATGACCTCCTAGGTCGTCCCACAGGCCTCCTCCACCCAGGGTTGTCTCTTACAGAGACAACCTGATGAGCAGGGTCAGCCTGTGGAAAGATAGGCAGGTGGCCATATAGCCTGAGTTGGCGATCCCGGATTGTGCAGGTAACAGGTCCTGTGCCAGTATCACGGTGCAGCCGTTGGTTAGACACATGGTCCCGCCAACAGTACCCTATGATCCGGCGCAAGGACCTATTACAAAAGGAATCAAGATGAGACCAGGGCACTGGATAATGTCCAGGTTTCACTACCGTAGAGCAAAACTGGCATTATCAGGGCCTTGAAAACCCATAGCTTGGTCCTTCTGCACAGGTACCGGCACCTCCAAATACTCTTGAGAGAGTTCATGACCCCTGCTGCCAGGCCAATCCGTCTGCTGACTTCCAGGTCTGACAGCCCAGAGTTATGAACTCTCTGTGACTTCAATGTTCACCGCAAGCACGTACCGACCGAACAGGTTCTCCTAGCAAGTCCCCAAAGTCCTGGATCTTGGTCCAAACCTCTAGACCCGACTTCCTGGGTCTACTCCTAGGCCTCTTGGGCGAGTTCCTGGGTCTCCTCCTCGGGCTCTTGGGCGAGTTCCTGGGTCTCCTCCTCGGGCTCTTGGGGAGTTCCTGGTCTCCTCCTCGAGCTCTAGGGCGATTTCCTGGGTCTCCTCCTCGGGCTCTAGGGCGAGTTCTGGTCTCCTCCTCGGGCTCCTGGGTCTCCTCCTCGGGCTCTTGGGTGAGTTCCTGGGTCTCCTTCTCGGGCTCTAGGGCAATTTCCAGGGTCTCCTCCTTGGGCTATTGGGCGAGTTCCTGGGTCTCCTCCTCGGCCTCTAGGACGAGTTCTGGGTCTCTCCTCGGGCTCTTGGTGAGTTCTGGGTCTCCTCCTCGGGCTCTTGGGCGACTCGGCTCTGGCGAGTTCCTGTCTCCTCCTCTCTAGGGCGAGTTTCTGGGGCTCGGGCTCTTGGGCGAGTTCCTGGTCTTCCTTGGGCTCTGGGCGAGGGCCTCTTGGGCGAGTTCCTGGGGCTCTTGGGCGAGGAGGGCCTGGGTCTCCTCCTCGGCTCTTGGCGAGTTCCTGGGCGAGGGCTCCTGGGTCTCCTTCGGCGCAGTCTCCTCTCGGCTCTGGGGAGTTCCTGGGTCTCCTCCTCGGGCTTTTGGGCGAGTTCTGGTCTCCTCTCGGGCTCTTGGGCGAGTTCCTGGGTCTCCTCTCGGGCTCTAGGGCGAGTCTCCTCCTCGGGCTCTTGGCGAGTTCCTGGTCCTCGGGCTCTTGGGCTCTTGGGCGAGTTCCTGGGTCTCCTCCTCGGGCTCTGGGCGACTTCATGGGTCCTCCTCGGGCTCGAGTTCCTGGGTCTCCTCCTCGGGCTCTTGGGCGAGTTCCTGGGTCTCCTCCTCGGCTCTTGAGTTCCTGGTCTTCTCCTCTCTTGGGCGAGTTACTGGCTGGGTCTCCTCCTCGGGCTCCTGGTCTCCTCCTTGGGCTCTTGGGTGAGTTCCTGGGTCTCCTTGGGCTCTTGGCGAGTTCCTGGTCTCTCCCCAAAGTCCCCAAAGTCCAAACCTCTAGACCCGACTTCCTGGGTCTACTCCTAGGCCTCTTGGGTGAGTTCCTGGGTCTCCTCCTCGGGCTCTTGGGCGAGTTCCTGGGTCTCCTCCTCGGGCTCTTGGGCGAGTTCCTGGGTCTCCTCCTCGAGCTCTATGGCGATTTCCTGGGTCTCCTCCTCGGGCTCTAGGGCGACTTCCTGGGTCTCCTCCTCGGGCTCTTGGGTGAGTTCCTGGGTCTCCTCCTCGGGCTTTTGGGTGAGTTCCTGGGTCTCCTTCTCGGGCTCTAGGGCAATTTCCAGGGTCTCCTCCTCGGCTCTTGGGTGAGTTCCTGGGTTCCTGGTCTCCTCCTCGGCCTCTCGAGTTCTGGGTCTCCTCGGGCTCTTGGGTGAGTTCCTGGGTCTCCTCCTCGGGCTCTTGGGCGAGTTCCTGGGTCTCCTCCTAGGGCTCTAGGGAACTTCCTGGGTCTCCTCCTCGGGCTCTTGCGAGTTCCTGGTCTCCTCCTCGGCTTGGGCGAGTTCTGGGTCTCCTCCTCGGGCTCTTGGGCGAGTTCCTGGGTTCTCCTCTCCTCCTCCTCGGGCTCTTGAGCGAGTTCCTTGGTCTCCTCCTTGTGCTATTGGGTGAGTTCCTGGGTCTCCTCCTCGGGTTCTTGGGCGAGTTCCTGGGACTCCTCCTCGGGCTCTAGGGTGAGTTCCTGGGTCTCCCTCGGCTCTTCGAGTTCCTGGTCTCCTCTGCTCTTGGTGACTTCCTCTCCTCGGCTCTTGGGCGAGTTCCTGGGTCTCCTCCTCAGGCTCTTGGGTGAGTTCCTGGGTCTCCTCAGGCTCTAGGGCGAGTTCTTGGGTCTCCTCGGGCTCTTGGGCGAGTTCCTGGGTCTCGTCCTCGGGCTCTTGGGCGAGTTCCTGGGTCTCCTCCTCGGGCTTTTGGACGAGTCCCTGTGTCTCCTCCTCGGGCTCTTGGGCGAGTTCCTGGGTCTCCTCTCGGGCTCTTGGGCGAGTTCCTGGGTCTCGGCTCTGGGCGAGTTCTGGTCTCCTCCTCGGGCTCTTGTGCGAGTTCCTGGGACTCCTCCTCGGGTTCTTGGATGACTTCCTGGGTCTCCTCCTCGGGCTCTTGGGCGAGTTCCTGGGTCTCCTTCTCGGGCTCTAGGGCGAGTTCCTGGGTCTCCTCCTCGGGCTCTTGGGCGAGTTCCTGGGTCTCCTCCTCGGGCTCTTGGGCGAGTTCCTGGGTCTCCTCCTCGGGCTCTTGGGCGAGTTCCTGGATCTCCTCCTCGGGCTTGGGTGAGTTCCTGGTCTCCTCTCGGGCTCTTGGGCGAGTTCCTGGTCTCCTCCTCGGCTCTTGGGGAGTTTCCTGGGTCTCCTCCTCGGGCTCTTGGGGGAGTTCCTGGGCTCCTCCTCGGGCTCTTGGTGAGTTCCTTCTCCTCGGGTCTTGGGCGAGTTCCTTGGTCTCCTCCTCGGGCTCTTGGGCGAGTTCCTGGGTCTCCTCGGGCTCTTGGGCGAGTTCCTGGGTCTCCTCCTCGGGCTCTTGGGCGAGTTCCTGGGTCTCCTTCTCGGGCTCTTGGGCGAGTTCCTGGGTCTCCTCCTCGGGCTCTTGGGCGAGTTCTGGGTCTCCTTCTCGGCTCTTGGCGACTTCCTGGGTCTCCTCCTCGGGCTCTTGGGCGCTGGGACTTGGGCGAGTTCCTGGGTCTCCTCCTCGGGCTCTTGGCTCCTGGTCTCCTCCTCGGGCTTCGCGAGTTCCCTCCTCGGGCTCTTGGGCGAGTTCCTGGGTCTCCTCCTCGGCTTGGCGAGTTCCTGGGTCTCCTCCTCGGGCTCTTGGGCGAGGGTCTCCTCCTCTCTGGGCGACTTCCTGGGCCTCCTCGGGCTCTTGTGGGACTTCTGGGTCTCTCTCTTGGGCGGGGTCTCCTCTTCCTTGGGCGAGTTCCTGGGTCTCCTCGGCTCTAGGGCGAGTTACTGGGTTTGGGCGAGTTCCTGGGTCTCCTCTGGGCTCTTGGGCGAGTTCCTGGGCCTCCTCGAGCTCTTGTGGACTTCCTGGGTCTCCTCCTCGGGCTCTAGGCGACTTCCTTGGTCTCCTTCTCAGGATCTGGGCGGTTTCCTCAGCATTCTTTTGAAAGGGTAGTCGAGGATATGAATTTGGATCCTGTCGGCCACATCCAACGCTTTGAGGAAATCGTTGAGAAATTCTACAGCGAGACCATCGACATCGTCGTTCTCGAGTTCCTTGGTCTCTTCGGGCTCTTGGGCGATTCCTGGGTCCTCGGGCTCTTGGGCGAGTTCCTGGTCTCCTTCTCGGGCTCTTGGGCGAGTCGAGGGCGAGTTCCTGGGTCTCCTTCTGGCTTGGGCGACTTCCTGGGTCTCCTTCTCGGCTCTTGGGCGAGCGACTTCCTGGGTCTCCTCCTCGGGCTCTTGGGCGATTTCGGGCTCTTGAGCCTGGGTCTCCTCCTCGGGCTTTAGGGCGAGTTCCTGGGCCTCCTCCTCGGGCTCTTGGGCGAGTTCCTGGGTCTCCTCCTCGGGCTCTTGGGCGACTTCCTGGGCCTCCTCGGGCTCTTGTGGGACTTCCTGGGTCTCCTCCTCGGGCTCTTGGGCGACTTCCTGGGGTCTTCGGGAGGGCGAGTTCCTGGGTCTTCCTCGGCTCTAGGCGAAGCTCTTGGGCGAGTTCCTGGGTCTCCTCCTCGGGCTCTTGGGCGAGTTCCTGGGCCTCCTCGAGCTCTTGTGGGACTTCCTGGGTCTCCTCCTCGGGCTCTAGTGCGACTTCCTTGGTCTCCTTCTCAGGATCTTGGGCGGTTTCCTCAGCATTCTTTTTGAAAGGGTAGTCGAGGATATGAATTTGGATCCTGTCGGCCACATCCAACGCTTTGAGGAAATCGTTGAGAAATTCGAGGAATACAGCGAGACCATCGACATCGTCGTTCTCCCCGGCCTTCTGAGCGAGCGCCCTCAATTGATTGGTGATACCGTTTTGGATCCTCATCCTTTTTGGCCTCGTTCAACCGTTTGAGCAGATCGCTGAGGAAGTCTCGGAGCCGGTCGAGTCTTTCGTCACAGTCCTTGTCGGTGACTTCCTGGCTCTCCTTCTCGGAGACACACAGACACACGCACACGCACGCACACACACACACACACACATAAATAAATATAAATAAATATATATATATATATATATATATATATATATATATATATATATATATACACACACTATATATATAATATATATATATATATATATATATATATATATATATACATATAGCATCATATTATTGCAATCATAGCTTACCGGAGAATCGTGAGAGAAGGGTATGTAGAGAAAAGCCAGTGCTTTCAATCAGGCAGGAGAGCAAGCCATCAAGTCCTCTCGGCTTGGCAGTCAGGGTAGGAAGTCCTTGTCCTTGCCTTGCTACTCTCAAGGCGACGCGCTCACGCTGTCCCCGGATTGCCACTCTCCCATTCAGCCTTGTTTCTCTCGGTAGTTACACCACTATCGATGTGCTCATTCGTTCTCCAGCGTCTACCACTTCCGTGCGATCACATTACGATGAAATGCCACCACTGATGAAGTCTTAAATGCATAATGAATAGACATATAAACATCCATCCACTCCCGCGTACATCCGAGCTAATTGTAGTCATTGGGTTGTTTGCCCAATTAACATTCGCACCTCATTCATACTCCACCGAACCTTTTATAATCTTCTCTTCTCTTTCCTTCCTTTCACGTTTCCTCCCCTTACACACGCACGCACGCACACACACACACACACACACACACACACACACACACACACACACACACACACACACACACACACACACACACACACACACACACACACACATATGACACGCTATCACATCGGCACCGGCGCTACCTCGCTCTGCGCAATTACCGTACTCAACATCGCTCGGAGGAATTGCTGCTACACCGAGGCCGCCGACAGGCAAGCATGCCGAGGTCCGCGGCGCTGATTGGCTGCGACGCGAGAGATAAGGATGCAGTCGTCAGCCAATCAGGACACTCAGCCACAGACGACCCAGCAGTGTTACTTTGCCCCTTTTGTATTTACACTGCATTTCTCGCCAAAAATACACACACTTCACTGTCTTCTCTGCAACTTGAGTTTAATTCTCCTGTCTGCTCAGGGCCTAGGGCTCTCAATTACCTCGCCCTTGGCCTCTCTACACACACACATACACACACATAGCCCCCCCACGCACGCAGATATATATATATATATATATATATATATATATATATATATATATATATATATATATATATATATATAAATGATATATATATATATATATATATATATATATATATATATATATATATATATATATATATATATATATATGTACATATTTTCTGTACGTATGTTTTCGCATACAACTCTACGTCTTTGAAGAGGCTCAGCGATAAGAATTACCCTTACTCACAAGAGGCCTACCTGAATTCTCGAAGTAGTCTATCATAAAAACAATACCGACTATACGACACTAAAATAAAAATAAAAGTCATATGCACAGCGCAGAAGCATATGCCTTACCTGACCTTGAAATGTACATAACTGTATGAACATGTATTTTTTTCTAAATATCATAAAGGAATTTGATCGATAGAGACTGAAGCTAGTACAAAGGGATCATCAGATAAGGTTTTACGTTAGTGTTGCTCTGGCTGTAGAAGCGGGAACAGCGAGAGATGGGGATTTGTACGCACTCTCGATATGCAGGTCCTTTGTTCAGGTAAATGGCTGTTTATTCTTTCTAAGTAATGTTGGGCGGACTAGGGTTTGCTGCATATCAAAATCGGTTCAATTTGCTGAGAAATTCGGTATATTTCTTCCCTAATGTAACTTAAAAGCGAAGACATTTACCGACAGGGGCAACACTTCAAAATAAACTAATTTTTATTGGAGCAAAGCCCAAACTGAACTGTTCATATAAACGTGTTCAAATAAGATTATTTTTCTTTGGAGGAAAGACTGAAGAGAGTCAGGGATAAAAAGGATTTCGTATTCACTGTGACACGTAGAAAAGATCTGGATGAGATAGAATATCTCCACATCACAAAAAATATATTTTGCCGGTTTCGAATATATCTTTGTCAGAAATACATGGAATGCATGAACCGGTTAAATACATATATCGTGTTGCGAAGATATTTATTCCCATTCATACCTTTTCTACAAGAAAGTATTTCGCTTTTTTGGAAGGGAAGTCTGAATCGAAGAGATATATTCATATCTACTTTTTCTTTATCCCCCTTTTTTTTTGCTTTCGCTACGGGTTTTTATTTTTCGTTTTTTTTAGATATTTATATACCATTTTATGTACCATATACCGTTTTCTTTTTCTTTTTTTTAGATATTTATATATTATCATTTATACTAGTCTCTTATTTCTACTAACGAAACAATGATCCTGGCATTGGTCTCAGGCACCGTAGGGGAGAATTCACCCCCAAGTGCCATAGAATGCCACTACACGGTGTTGTGCGTCGTAACCCAGTGGTAACAGCATGTGTGTTTTTTTTAATTTTTAATTTTAATTTTTATTTATTTATTTCTTTTTATGCCGGGATTCAGGGAAAACGGCCCTTGATATTACCATTGTTACCATAAATAACAACAACAACAATAATAACAATACTGTTGCTACTGTTATTAGTACTAATGATAATGATGATAATAATAACAATAATAATGATAATAATGATAACAACGACAATAATAGTCATGAAAATAATAATATGAATTAAAATGTTATCATTATATCCGTTTTATCTTCAAGGTCATCATAGCAATGTTCACTGTTATACTACAAGGGAAATGTAAATGGGTGTTAAATAAATCTGTAAATATCTAAAGGAAGGATATTTAAAAACACCTTTTTTATTATTTCAAACAATTACTTTCTACGTTTAGTCTTGTTTAATGATAGCTTCACTCGACTGGACTTTCGTCATTATCAGTTTTTGTTCCAAATATTCCGGTTACCATTTCTTGTGCCTTCTATTGATCAAGGTCTATATAAGTACTTATATACTTAAGTACTTATATAGACCTTGCTATTGATCGCCTTGAATTCCATACTTTTACGAGTCGAAGTAAGATTTTTTCCCCCCTATTTTCGCAATAATGGCATCCGTCTGTACCTCTGCGAATGGGAATTTCATTCACCATTTCCTGTTAAGTGGCTCAGTCGGTTGTGACTTTGGTAACTTTGGCAATGTAAGTTTCTCCTTCAAGAAATCGTTTTGATTCAACATATTCAGTCAAGGCGAGTACTAACATCAGTTCTTTGTTAAGCTCGTTCATTATATATATTCACACACACACACACACACACACACACACACACATATAAATAAATAGATAGATAAATAAATAAATAAATATATATATATAATAATAATGATAATAATAATAATAATAATAATAATAATAATAATAATAATAATAAACAGGAGGATCAGGACAGCAGGAAACCACGTCATGCGTATATTCATTTATTTATTGAGCTTTCGGACATCATCAGAATCTGTATGTAAGAGAAATACAAATTATCTACACTAATATTGAATATATAATTACAAAGGCATATAGGAATAAACAAACAAAATGGAAATAATAGTAAAAGCAAAAAATGTAAAACACAAGTTGATTACCTTACCAACATAGGACATAAGAAAGGGATATTGGGCTTACGTATTTTCTCCGTATGTGTAGTGTGGAGTATGTGTCTTTGTCATGTTGACATGACAGCAGTTTGCGGAGGTTTGAATGTCTGGATGTCCGTTGTGAGTGGGGGAGTGGGGGTGTGTGGAGGGGGTAAGGGGTAACCTGTGTAACTTATTTCAGTGTATATAGAGTAACTGAGCTTTCATTATTATTTGTCAGGTTTTATTTCTTTGATCAGTAATGCTTCTAAGATTCTTAAATCTATTATGTCTGGTGTTTTTCTCATTATTGAAAAATCCTCGAGTTTTACTTCATGATTTGTTTTAAGTGAATGATCCCGGATAAGTGAGTGCATGAGAGATAATAGCGGGCGTTATGTCCGATAAGAGACTCCTTTGTGCTCGCAATATCTCATCTTTAGATTCCTTGATGTTGAACTATATATCTAGCGTTACAGCTCGAACATTTGTACGAGTACACTATGTTTGAGCACAGATGCTTAGGGAAAGGGTCTTTTGTCGGAAAGAACGAACGAATAGATCTGGAATTTGTGAAGATCATTCTGAAATTGATTTGTGGGAAATGGTTGCTTAGTAGTTTCTGTAGTTGTTTTCGTAAGACAAAGCTTGTGTGTCCATAGTATGGTAGTTTAAGGTATCGGATATCCCGAGGGACATTGTAATTCATTGGTCTTGGACAGAGCATCTTATTTAAGAATAACATTTGTTTTTGGATAACGCATTGGAAATCTGTTTTTCAAAAAGAAGGTTTCTAAGAATTGAAGTACTCTGTTAATAGAATGCCAGTCTGAACAAATATGAAAACATCTGTACAACAAAGTTCTGATAGCATTGATTTTAAACATCATAGGTAGAAAGGATAAATAATTTAAACCACCACCAGTGAAGGTAGGTTTTCTATACACGGAGGTTTTAAAGGTTTTATCATCACGTTCCAGCCTGATATCCAAAAAAGACATAATCTAAAAACATGTTTACATGTGAAACATCATTAAACAATAGTAATACATCATCAACAATAACTTTTATACATTATTGGTTTAAAATGCGATGGGCAGTCTGCTAACCATTTACTCTCGTGATAGCATAAAACGCGTTTGCGACAGTTGGGCCTAGCGGGCTTCCCATTGCTACACCATCAGTTTGGGAGTACAATTGATTGTTGAACATGAAAATTGAATCTTCCACAGATAATTTTAACAATTTCTTGAATTGGTCTCTCATAAGGTTATGCACATTATCAGTATTCTCAAACAATCTGTTTGTACAAAGATCCATTGTTTCTTTCAAAAGCATGTTTGCAAATAATGACTGTATGTCAAAACTAGCCATTATAACATGGTTTTCAAGACTAATTGTAGACATCTGCTTTGGAAAATCAAAAGAATTTTGGACAGTGTATTCATTGGTATCACTTCCCCTTTCCATCTCCCCTCACCCCTTCCCTTTCCCTCTTTCCCCTCCTCTCCCTCTTACCCTCCTTAACCTCGACCCAGATGCCCCAGAACGCGTGCCAGCTCAGTGCCAGCTAGTGCCAGGCGAGGGTGCCCGAATGCCACAGTTGAGAATTGGCACTAATTTAGCTAGATTATAGTTAAATGTTTTTAAAGCTGACAAGATAGGTATGATTGGCACATCAGGTTTATGAATTTTTGGTAGTCCATATAGCATTCCAGGTGAAGAGCCAGATGCTCTGAGTTGATTATATGTATCAGAGGAAATGCTGTCACTATCTTTCACACATTCTAGCATTCTTTTAAGTTTGTCCTCTAATTGAATGATTTTAGAAAAGGGCTAATTTCATAACTTTTTCAATTTTGTATGGTTTGATAGCAATATGTTTAATTTAGTGACATTCATTTCTCTCCAATATCACAACACCTTTTCCTTTGTCAGGTCTGGTTATTATGATGTTGGGATCATCCTTTAAAGATTTCAAAGCTTTGTATTTGGCTTTGCTAAAAGATGGTAACCAGTGTCTTTTGAAGTCATAGAACGTCTCATTTGCCAAACTGGCAATTTTCTCAAAAACTTTCAGTTTGGCAGATTCAGAGTTGTCAAGATTTTGGCAATTTTAACGGTATGGCAAAGACGTTCAAAGGCTAGAAAGTGGTCAGCAAATGATGGTGATTTTCACGGTAAAGCAAAGTCAAGACCTAAAGATTGTAACTTTGTTTCACCCTCGGATATATATATATATATATATATATATATATATATATATATATATATATTATATATATATATATATATATATGTGTGTGTGTGTGTGTGTGTGTGTGTGTGTGTGTGTGTGTGTGTGTGTAGATAGATAGATAGAGATATTATACATACATACATATATATATATTATATATATGTATAATATCTATCTATCTATATATATATATTATATATATATATATATATATATATATGTATATACATATATAGATTCAATATGTGTGTATGTATATATATGAATGTATGTATGTTTATGTATATATGGATATATACATATATACATATATATATATATATAAATATATATATACTTATACATATATATAGTTGCATATATATATATATATATATATATATATATATATATATATACATATATATAATATATATATATATATATATATATATATATATATATATATATATATATATATATATATATATATATATATATATATATATATATATATATATATATATATTAATACAGGGAGGGAGAAAGGAAAGAGAGAAGAGAGAGGAGAGAGAGAGAGAGAGAGAGAGAAGAGAGAGAGAGAGAGAGAGAGAGAGAGAGAGAGAGAGAGAGAGAGAGAGAGAGAGAGAGAGAGAGAGAGAGAGAGAGAGAGAGAGAGAGAGAGAGAGAGAGAGAGAGAGAGAGAGAGAGAGAGAGAGAGAGAGAGAGAGAGAGAGAGAGAGAGAGAGAGAGAGAGAGAGAGAGAGAGAGAGAGAGAGAGAGAGAGAGAGAGAGAGAGAGAGAGAGAGAGAGAGAGAGAGAGAGAGAGAGAGAGAGAGAGAGAGAGAGAGAGAGAGAGAGAGAGAGAGAGAAGAGGAGAGAGAGAGAGGTAGATAACTAGAAGAAAGAAAGAAAGAAAGCGAGAGAGAGAGAGAGAGAGAGAGAGAGAGAGAGAGAGAGAGAGAGAGAGAGAGAGAGAGAGAGAGAGAGAGAGAGAGAGAGAGAGAAAGAGAAAGAAAAAGAAAGAAAGAAAGAACGAGAGGGAGACAGAGAGACAGAGGGAGGTAGATCAATAGAAGAAAGAAAGAAAGAGATGTAGATAGAGAGATAAAGAAAGAAAGAGCGAAAGAGAGAGAAAGAAAGAAAGAAAGAAAGGGAGAGGTAGATGAAAAGATTTTCATCAAATTTGTTTTGCTTTCTTAAATTGTGGTAATCACAGCATCAACTAGAAGCACTCAGAGAGCGCATACCTCCGCCAAGGCAATAGTGTCACTGACGCAATCGTAATCACACTCGAAAATTTGCATCAAAATCACCTTTCTCAAGTCCACAGGTGACGTCCGTAAACATAACCTCCTTGGCGGTGATAACACCCTTCTTAGTAGGAATAACAAGCACGACAGTAATAACAGTAACAATAACTTGGTTTGTGTTATTATCAGCGGCAAAATACACATAATTACTCGATGTTCTTATCGAAACTATCATTCAAGTTATGCAATATTACTAACGTGTTTCGTTTTTTTCTTCTCCGCACACACACACGCACACATACACACACACACATACACACACACACACACACACGCGCGCGCGCAACACACGCGCGCGCGCGCGCACACACACACACACTCACACACACACGCACACACATACACACCACACACACATACACACGCACCACACATAACAAACAGAAGTGCCTTGTTCTGCTCCTGTTGCTGACGCTGCTGTTCATGGTGACAAGGGACGTGACCCAAAATGCTGACACCATTAGGACACCGGTAAGTTCATGCATGTAAGACTCATATATGAGCATATGTATATGTATATATATACACAAATACACGTGTTTGTTTCCATATGTGTATTTGTATATGTATACGGTGTATGTGTATATAAATGAGTATACGTATATATTTATATATATGTATATGCATATGTATACATACATACATATATATTTATACAGATATCTATATTTCTATATTTTCATATATATGCATAGATACAAGCTATATATATAAATACCATCATCAGTAAGGCCTATTCGGTCTTTCGAAGTTGCGTGGCCCTCTTAACCAGCCTCCTCCGCTTCAAGGTCTATATAAGTACTTCTCAGTACTTATATAGACTTTGCTCCGCTTCACCCTGTCATGTGTCGCTATCTCCGCTGCCACCATTGTCAGTCCGCAAACTTCCTTGTTGTCTACCTCTACCTCTCTCGCTCTCTTTTGCCCATCACCATTCCTGTCAAAAGTACCTTCTCCAAGGAGTCGCTTTTCAAGACATGACCAATAAAATCCAATTTTCTTTTATTCATGACGTTAATTAGGCTGTTTTTTCAGTACTTCTTGCTTTGTTTTCTCTCTCTCCAAATGGTTATCAGTAATCTCCTATAACACCATAAATTCGAAACTCTCAATTCTCTTTTCATCCGTTTTCTTGTGTCCAACATTCGGATCCATAGAGCGCAATGAGGAATGCCAAAGTGTTTCACATTTTTTTCTTCGTTTTATTTGAGATGCCTTTGTTTTTTTTTCCATATGTTAGGACAATTGTGGCATTCTTGGCTATTGCGAGTCTTCTTTTAATTTCTGCGGAGTCGTCATAGTCATCCGTGAAGACAGCTCCTAAATAAGTGATTTTTTTTTTTTTTAACATTTTCGCCAGTTTCTGTTTATTTTTATGTGCGTATCTTCTTGTTTTGATGACTTTTTTTTTGGATTTTCATTACTTTCGCTTTCTTTGCATTAAGGAATAAACCTACCTTTTCGTTTCTCTCGCTGCATCCACCAGCTTCTGCAGCTCTTCCACACTGCCAGCCATCAGTACTACGACATCGGCATACCTTAAGTTCCGTGATTATTATTCCATCAAGTTTTACGCTTCCTTTAATATATTCTTTAAAACTTATCTCGTTATTGTTTCAGAATAGATGTTAAACAGATGAGGGGACAAGATGCATCCTTGTCTAACTCCCTGTTTTTAGTACTTTTAACCTAGAATTATAACATAATGAACTTAAAACCGAGAAAATACCAATTTAACCAATTTTAAGTCACATTACTGAAGTATGTTGGGACCTCGTGTTTGCCTCTCACACTCCCGACGTTAATCTTCTTATCTCCTCCTTTGAAAGATTTTTCCCATTAAAATGTAAGTTAATAAAATCAGAGTCCTTTAAGAAACCATACATTACATGTGAAATAATTTCGGTCTCTACGCAACTGCATAAAACAAGCAATTCGGAAGGTAAAGGCAGATCATTACAAAATGAAGCTTAATCAAAGTGCAGGTGATACTAAGAAGACATGGCAAATTCTAAACGATGTTCATAGAAATAATAAACAAAAATCCGACAAAGTACAAATAGATGAAAAATAAATCAATGACCTTAACGTCATTACAGATGAATTCAACAAATATTTTACAAACATGGGCAAAAATCTATCACGATTAACCCCTAATGTGGAAGGAGACTTTAAAGAATTTTTCGGACCCTCCAACAACACCATGAGCCTGACTCCGATAACAGACAGAGATATCATCAATGTTGTTAATGGCCTTAAAACTTCCTCTCCAGGGGACGACTGCATTCCCATCAACATTATTAAGAAAATACTTCCTTGCATCCTTAATCCCCTGAAACATGTAATTACTATATAATTTAGTATGGGAGTATTTCCCACGAAACTCAAGACTGCCAGAGTTCATCCCATGTTCAAGACTGGATCCCATTGCCTTAATAACTGTCGTCCAATTTCCATACTAACAGCTTTTAGCAAAATCTTTGAAAAAAAATCATGTCCATTAGATTAACTGATTTTCCTTATGAAAATTATATAATCAACAATTGTCAGTATGGTTTCTTGAAGAGCAAATCATCTGAATTAGCGGTTTAAGACTTCACAAATAAAACGATTTTTTTTTTTTGATGGTCGTAAATTTACTGTTGCTACATTCTTAGACCTTTCCAAAACATTCGATATTGTCAACCATCGAATTCTTTTGGAAAAATTATAGCATTATGGTATAAAAGGGAGTGTACATAATTGGTTTAATTCGAATCTGTCAAACCGCACACAGTATGTAGTTTTCAATAACTGCAATTCCTCTAAAGGAACTATCGCTCATGGCGTCCCACAGGGCTCCATTTTGGGACCTATTCTGTTCCTTCTTTACATCACTGATATTGTCAATACGAGCTGTCTGAGCTTCACTCTCTATGCTGATGATACTTGCTGTTAAGCCTCGGGGCACGCCATTATAGATTTAATCAACACCACCAACAAACAGTGAATGGAAGAAGATGAATGACTCTAAACAAGCATAAATCATGCCTCCTGTTTTACCTCATGTCACTGTCGCAAATGTCCCAATCAAAAGGGTTATTCATATTAAGTTCCTTGGGATTCACATTGATTCTCAATTAAATTGGAAAACACACAGGCAATGTAGTATCTAAACTAAATAAACTTTGTGGACTTCTTCATCAACTGCGCAAATATTACTCATGAAAGCCTTGCATCAATTATACTACACATTAGTATACCATTTTATTTATGGGCAAACCATTTGGGGAGCTACATGCTCTACCTCACTTAAACCTCTACATATAACTCAAAAAAGAATTGTGCGTAGTATCTTAGGTCTTAGAAGAAATGATCACACTCACGAAGTCTTCCTAAATCTCGGAATTTTAAAAATAAAGGAAATTAACACTTACTGCTCTGCACTCTTTGATATTAAGTCTAAATTCCCAAAGTAATGACATGTTTTATCACAGAACGACATATATCCCCTAAGAGGCAATGATAAGCTAGATGTTCCATTCAAGCAGTCTGATCAATCTAAATCATATATATTGTATCAAGGCCCATCTCTCTGGAATACTCTCCTTGATGATGTACAGTTGCGGAATTATATTTCGGTACACATGCTGGAACCCACTTTCATACATCTGGCAACCAGTACGATGTAAACATCGAGTAAATAGCATTTCTATGAACGGGGCGAAAATCCTAGGTTGTTTGTAAGACTGAGCGCAATTGGTCGAATAGAAATAACCAATAAGTATGATAGTATCTATTTTTAGAAACGAAGTACGCCATTTCATATTGCCTTCTCTTCAAATAAGTGATTGCAAAACACACAGTATTAGTGGCCGTTGGCTTTGTAGTGGAATACTTTTCAAATGTGACTTTTTGGAATTGTTTTTTGAAATGGCAACACCTATGGGGGGCGTTTCCCCCTTATTTAAACATGATAATTAACAATGATATTTGCATGATTTCTTGAACATAGAAAACGCCTCATACTTCAAACAACTATGAATGACAGCTAAATCAAACAGAAATATGCAAATTCGTTGAGAATGTATCAACTGCTTCTCGGAGCTACACCATCTAGTAGCAGCTAAACGAACTAATGAAATGAGATTTTTCTTTTCGCCGAAACCAGTGTTTCAATAAGTAGAAATCATGCTGCGTTATATCCAGTGATGGGCATAGATACACAGAACTGTCTAAGGCGATACCAATGTATCGATACGAGAAATTTGGCTAAAACGATTCCGATACATTGATTCTTCGAAGACAGTTGAAGCGATACCAATACATGTATCGCCGATACAGCATCATCGATACTTTATTGTAAGAAAATAATGAACCTGATTTACCAATATTTGATTTGGATGACTGATGCACTGTAAAAAGTGTTTTTTCAAGATTATGCGTGGATATTTTGATGAGTTCTACACCACAGTAACAACAACTGGATTATTACAACCGACAGGATCGTAGAACTAAATGCGTTCACTAAGAGAACTCAACCGCCGTTCCTTCATTGCCATTCATTGGCCATAAAGGAGAGAAAGAGAAAGAAGGAGAATGAGAGGAGAGAGCTAGTCAGAGAGCAAGAGAATGAGTTAGATAACGAATAGGAGAGTGGAAGAGAGTGGGGGTGAGGGGAGGGAGTGACAGGCAGAGAGGGAGGGAGGAAGGAAGGAAGAGAAAGAGAGAAGAGAGAGAGCAAGAGAAAGAGAGAGGAGAGAAAAGAGAGAGAGGGAGAGAGAAGAGAGGGGGGGAGAGATAGAGAGGGAAAAGGAAGGTGGGGGAGAGGCAGCGATGGAGAGAGGGAGCGAGAGGGAGAGGAGTGGAGAGATGATGGGACAGAAAGATACGAGCAAGAGGTATAGTGAGAAAGAGAGAGGATAGAAAAATGGGAGGCAGAGACAGACAGAGGTTGTGAGAGGGGAAAGAGAAAGAAAGAGATGGGAGGGGAGGCAGATAGAGAGAGGTAGTGTGAGGCGAAGAGGGAGGAATAAAGAGAGAGAGAGAGAGAAAAATAAATAAATAAAAGGGGGGGCGGTAGAAACAGAGATAGGTAGTGAGAGAGAGGGGTAGAGAGAAAGAAAGAGTAAGGAGGGAGGGAAGGAGAAGAGAGAGAGAGAGAGAGAGAGAGAGAGAGAGAGAGAGAGAGAGAGAGAGAGAGAGAGAGAGAGAGAGAGAGAGAGAGAGAGAGAGAGAGAGAGAGAGAGAGAGAGAAGGAGGGGAGTGATTGAGAGAGTGAGTGAAAGAAAGACGGATAGAGTGAGAAAGAGAGAGAGAGGGGCGGGATAGATAGCGAATAAAAAAGAGGGGGGAGGGAGAGATAGTGAGAGGAAGTGAGTGAAAAAATCATGTTGCGTAACCAATACCAATGTATCGATACGAGAAATAAGGCTAAAACGATAGAGAGGGATAGAGAGAAAGGAAGGGAGGGAAGAAGAGAGAGAGAAGGAGAAAGAGAGAGAGTGAAAGGAAGAAAAAAAAAGATAGAGAGATAGAAATAAAGAGAAAGGAGTGATTGAGAGAGTGAGTGTAAATAATAAAGAGAGAGGTAAAGAGATAGATGAAAAGATGAGTTAGATATTGAAAGAAAGAGAGAGGGGGGAGGAAGGAAGGGAGAGAAAGAGAGGGAAGGGAGAGGGAGAGAAAAAGAGGGGGAAGAGATAGAAAGAAAGAAGGGGGCGGCATTCACTGTATCCCTAGTGTGATTTTGCACTGAGTGAATGTTCTGTGATAAAGATTTTTTTTTTCTTTTTTAGTCTGACTTTGAAGAAAGAAAATTAAGTCACTTTATTTGTTCTATTAGCTCCTTCTCGATAGATTAGGTAGGAAAAGGAAAAGTTGCTAACATCAGTGAATTTGCACATTTCTATTTCATTCAGCTGCCTTACGTATATGTTTATAGAAAGAAACGTTTATATTTGTAAAGAAATGTGCAGTTATAATGCTATATAACTCCAGGAGTTATTTCATAAACTATCAAGATAATATATAAACACATACGCATCCACAGTGATTAGACATGAACTGGCAAACGAGAGAACATAAATTATAGATATGACAAAGAAAAGTAGAGCACAACATGGTATACCCACTCCCTCAGCATGAAAACATACAAGATGCCAGATATCATAAATCCTTAAAGTGAGTAAATTTATTTCCCTCCTTCAAACCATCTAACTTGTAGTTGCTTGACTTGAAACAAGCAAACGTGTATTTACTTGCTCTGCTGTTCGAGTGTGGATGCGTCTCCGCATAGAAACGCCATGGCTTGTAGGATCTTGATAGCGCAAACCATTATCAAGAGATAGCACAAGATAAAGTGCTTTTCTAAATATATACATGCGCGTGCACTGTCCCACTCTATAGAGGGTACAATACATGCAATCTCGCAGACCACGTGCTATCTACTGGTCCCCATGGTCGCCACTTGCAGAGTGCCCACGCTGGTACCCCACGCTCGCTGCCTGCCCTCGCTTCGAGCCACGCTCTTGCTAAATATAGAAGCCACGCCTCTGGCCAGGATAAAAGGGGACCGTGACCTCCCCTCATCCGCGGCGAGTCTAACGCCACCCTGTTACATTACTTGCAGAATTGTGAACACACAATTTCTGAGGCAGGGATCACCCACCACAGCCGCCGGGCTGGTAAATAGGGTCTGCAACATGCTTACTCCGTGGCAGCTGGATCGCTTGCTCGTAAAAACTCAGCCACCACGATAAGCATGCACTTCAAGTAACCAATCCAGAGAAAAGGCCCGGGCGAAGCATGACTTCGCAAATCTAACTGAACTGTGTATTTATACCCAGTGCTTGTAACTCTTAGAAATAAAGAGAACAGCCACTAAGTGTATCACTGACGCCACCTGCCATTCAACTACACTATAAAGTAAAGGTGTTAATACCTCTTATACACTCGCTTCCACTCATTATCTGCCTCTTCCCTTACCCTCTCCTTCCCCCCCCCCTCTCTCTGTATGTGTGTTTGTGTGACTCACACTCACTCTCTCCCTGTCTTTATTTCTCTCGCTCTCTCTCTCTCTCTCTTTCTTTGCGACTCTCTCCTTCCCTTACTCTATCTTTCTCTCTATCCTTCTCTCTTTTACTCTCTCACACTCTCTCACTACCTCTTTCTGTCTCTGCAGCCCCCCTTCTTTCTTTCTCTCTCTCTCTTCTCCCTCTTTTTCTCTCCCTCTCTATTTCTCTCTATCTTTATTTTTTGCATTCACTCTCTCAATCACTCCTTCCACCACTCTCTCTTTCTCTCTGTGACTCTCTCTCTATCCGTCTTTTTTTCTTCCTTTCACTCTCTTTCTCTCTCCCACTCACCATTTCACTCACTTCACCTCACTATCTCTCCCTCCCCCCTATATATGCATATATGTTCATATATGAGTATGTATATGAGTGTATGTGTATGTAGGTATGTGTGTGTATGCGTATGTGTGTATATTTATATCTATACATATAATGTATGTCTCTTATGCTATTACTGCCTGTAATTTCCTCTAATATCATTATGTACAATGTCATTCAGTAATTGTATTATTAGTTTACTTATTTACTTACATTATGTCTCGATTCCTCTTTCTTGTTTTCAATGATTAATAGTTCAAGGGGCCTTCCTAAGGGAGTTTCACTCCTAGAGGGCTCAGCCATACCCCTAGTGTAATATGTTGTATTTTTGTTAATGTATTGTATTTAGCTAAATGAATTATTTGATTCTGATTCTGTGCTGTTGTAAGCCAAACGGTCATTCCGTATGTCATTCGAATAGTCGCCTTTTGTTGATCATAGAGCACTTTTAGCAGTTTTATGGCGTGCATAGGGAAGCTCATATCTTCACGGCGTTCTAGAGAGTAATATGAACCTCTGTGTCGAATGCTTTTTTGTAATCTATGAAACAAATATACAGATCTTAGCCACTTTCTCTGTTTTTGTCTATAACCATTTTTAAATTAAGAATTTGGTTTCTTGTTCCTCTTCCTGGCTTAAAACATGCTTGTTCTTCTGAGATTTCTTCTTTGTTCTTAAACCTTCTTGCTATAGTTTTTAAAGAGAATTTTGCTACTATGGCTTATAAGTGCAATTGTTCTGTTATTACATTAATTAATTTCTCCTTTTTTTGGGATCAGGAGAAACACGGAATTGGCCCAGTCTTCTGGCCATTTTTTCCATTCCAATTTTTTGCACACAGTTTGTTGTAAAACGTGACTCCATGTGCCCGCTTTTCTTTATTAATTCTGCTGTTATTTCATATAGCAGCAGAACTAATTTACTATTAGATGTACGATTCAGATGCTCTGTTAACTCCTGTAACACATGTAAGCTATAAATATGCATGTTTGTGATTCTGTCCCTTTTTCTCTTTTACAAGACGAACCCAAAGATCGACGGCGTGTTAGCAGAGCAGAGAGAGGTCATCGAAAACCACATGAAAGGCTATGTTTTTCACTCTAAGTTAAACGTTAGGTATGTAAGTAAATCACCAGATTTGATGTAATTTTGATGTTATATATTCAAATTGATCTCACTGTAACCCTTTCGTCTGCTTATCTTATTGCTACTATCTTTTGGTATTTGAGTTGCACATTTATTAATGTATTCAGTTATAACGTATCTGAGTTGATCACCAGCGCAGGAAAACACTATTTGAGTTTATCTCTTGATCTTCTATAAGTAGGCTGACGACTCCTACACCCACACCCACACCCACACATCCATGCATTTGCATATATATGTATATTCACACACACACACATACACAAACATATATATATATATATATATATATATATATATATATATATATATATATATATATATATATATATATATATATATATATATATATATATACACATACGTACAGATACACACACATATATATGTATTTACAGATATATATATATATAATATATATATATATATATATATATATATATATATATATATATATATATATTATATATAT
>NW_020870146.1:889650-892150 GCF_003789085.1 Penaeus vannamei | reverse complement strand
AGGTACGGTCCATCGCACCCTTGGCTCTTCAGTCACAACAAATTCCTCTGGGGAAGGTGTAAGACGTCCTCCGACCTGTGCTGGAAGCCGGAGTTCCTGTCGCCCTTCTGCAGCCTCTTCCCCTTCCAGTCCCTCAAGACGGTCCGACTCAGGCTCAATCTCACGGAGGAACTGCTGGAGGACAAGAAGTAGGCCTTTTGTTTACTCTCTTCTCGTGGATAGAAATCAGCTGACTGGACATGTCTAAATCGTGTGATGCGTCGTAGGCCTTTGTTTACTCTCTTTTTCTGGATTGAAATCATCAGCTGACTGGACATGTTACCAACACGTCTTAATCGTGCGTTGCGTTCGCAGGTTGGGCGTGCGGCTGCTGTATCTGGTGCGGGATCCTCGGGGCACCTTGCAGTCTCGTCGGCACAGGGAGTGGTGTCCTGGGAAGAAGGACTGCGACGACCCTGAGACGCTTTGCGAGGACCTGATCAGGGACTACATCACGGCGACGGTCTTCAGGAGGAAGTTCCCCGAGTCCTTCAGGTATTATTATTTTGCCTCTCCTTTGCTCTTTGTTTTCGTTGATTTTTCTTCTTCTTTTTTTTCCTGTTTAATTGAACATCTTAATTTGTTTATTGATTATAAAAGTAGTTAAGGTTGATAAGAAAGATAATGATGATAATAAAACTACTACTACTATGATAATGATAATAATACTAATTACCATAAAAGTAACTAGGATGATGATAACAAAAACATTAATGATAATCATAATGATAGTGATAATGATTACAATAATAATAATAGTGATAGTGATAGTGAAAATGATACTACTACTATTGCTAATGATAATGATAACATAATTAAGATATCAGAAATATAAAAGTTATATTAATAGGGGGTTATGATAATAGCAATGTAAAAAAATATATCAATGATTACGATGATGATAATTATAAGGTAGTAGTAGTAGTAGTAGCAATAATGATGATAATGATTGTAATAATAATAGTAATAATAATAATAATAAGTATACAAAATTATTAATATAAATGTAGATAATAATGATGATGATGAAAATAAAGATAATAATAGTAATGATAAAGGTATTAATAATAATGAAAAATATTGATATTAATAATCATGATGATAATGACAATAGAAACAATAGTGATAATAATGATAATAATACTGATAATAATAATGCATAATACTGATTATTAATACTAATACTAATGCTGGTAACAATAATAACAACAGACAAAAATAATAATGATATTAACAAAAATGATGAAAATAATGTTGGAAATAATAATATTGTGATATTGTTCTTTGCACTATTAATATTATTTATTACTGGCGTGAGTTCAGATGTTTAGATGTCTTTGAAGGCATTAAAAACAAAATTAATTATCCAATTTTCAAAATAAACCAATGATTCTTTAAGCGTCGTTTCCAGTGACCATAAAAAGCAAAGCAATAATTCTTTAAACTAATTCATCGCTAAATAAAATGAATTCGTAAAATTGTTGTTATAAGCACACTGCTTGTTAAACGCGTGGTGAATTGCGTAAATTGATAACTCAATAAAGTTGATGCGTATAAGATAAAAACCATATATAGAAATAATTCACAAAACAGGACCGCGTCGATCTGAAGGAGAGAGAAAAACAAAACAAAAACAGAAGTCAGATATTTTAGTCGTTTTCTTCGTGTTTGATTCATGAAAAAGGACAAGTAGAATAACAAATGGGAAGAACATATTCGTGTGTTTCCTCGTTCTTCCCTTCGTTGTTTCTTCTTGCAAGGGGTAAATGACACAATATATCTAGACCTGATTGAGAAAAAAATCACAACCCCATTCCATCACTGAAGCTGAACGGTTTTGGAATAAGATCTAGGAAGAGAATCAACATAATAGAAATGCCAAGTTGCTCAGTGATCTAGAAAAACATGAACGCATGTTGCATAAAGGAAATGGACCGATATAACGGCCGACGAAACAGCCAGAGCAATCAATAAAACTAGCCACTGCCCGGCTGCAAGATGCGACAGAACTGCTACTTCCTGGAGCAAGCAGTTGACCGGTTTGCATGGAAATCTTGCAAAAGCACAGTTACATCATCAAGCACCCTGATCAACGCACCATTGAACCACAGAAGGGATACTTAATGGTTAATGATTAATATTGTAAACAAATGAATGTGCTAACCCCCACCATAGAGATAGATCACAGGCAAACCCTAAATATCTAACGACTGATAACATGCCATTGCTGCAAAGAATCTTGAAATTCATTATTACGGTGTGAACTTACACTTTCCTCGGGAACAATAGATTACAAATTAATGCACAAAAATGTTGTGAACGTAGAAGCTATGATTGCAAAGATCAGCTGCTTATTTGCATATCAATCCTCGAAGAAATGAAAGGTAGATCTAAAAATCTATCAACGCTACGCCTAGAAAAAAAAAAAAAAAAAAAAAAAAAAAAAAAAAAAAAAAATATA
>NW_020870146.1:874650-882150 GCF_003789085.1 Penaeus vannamei | reverse complement strand
GGATGTTCTGACGTGGTGATGCTTTAGGACTATACCAGTAGGTGGTAAAATATCGACTGTGTGTGGTTGCCAGTGCAGTACTGTCTTTGACTACGGTCGAATATTTTCCCTATTTCATTTTTCAAGAGTATTTTTTTCATTAAATATTCTAACATTGCATTTTATATATAAATCACCTATATGACCCTTTGAGTGCAGAAAGAACTGCAAATTGAATATATATATTTTTTCAAATGCGTGAACGAGGGGGTTCGTAATGAAAGCCAAATGGAATGAGAAACCCGGGAAGTTTACATCAAAGGCAAGCTTCCCTGAAAATGAGAACCCATCACCTTTTCTGGTTAGGGAAAGACTCCTCTCTCTCTCTTCTCTCTCCCTCTTTCTCTCGCTCTTTTTTTCTCTCTATATATATATGCCTTTATCTCTCTCTCTCTCCTTCTCCCTCCCTCCCTCCCTCCTCTCTCTCCCTCCCTCCCCCATCTCTCTCACTCACTCCCTCTCTTTTTCCTCCCTCCTCTCTCTCTCTCTTCTCTCTCTTCTCTCTCTTCTCTCTCTCTTCTCTCTCTCCTCTCTCTCTCTCTCTCTCTCTCTCTCTCTCCTCTTTCTCTCTTCTCTCTCTCCCTCCCTTCCTCCCTCTCTTCTCTCTCTCTCTCTCTCTCTCTCTCTCCTCTCTTCCTCTTCTCATCTCTCTCTCTCTCTCTCTCTCTCTCTCTCTCTCTCTCTCTCCTCTCTCTCTCTCTCTCCTCTCTCTCTCTTCTCTCTCTCTCTCTCTCTCTCTCTCTCTCTCTCTCTCTCTCTCTCTCTCTCTCTCTCTCTCTCTCTCTCTCTCTCTCTCTCTCTCTCTCTCTCTCTCTCTCTCTCTCTCCTCTCTCTCTCTCTCTCTTCCTCTCTTCCTCTCTCCCCCTCCCCCCTCCCCCCCTCCCTCCCCCTCTCTCTCTCTCATTCTCTCTGTGTATCTCTCTATCTGTCTGAGCCTGCCTCTCACCTGCCTGGGTCAGTGATTAGCATTTGACTATATCAACACTCCCTTTTCCCTTTACACACATTCGCAACAATAGTCCTTTCAGGCAAAGAGGAAGGCCGTTAAAAGGCGGAATGAAAACCCCCCAACGTTGATGAGGGAGAGAAAGAGGGAAGGGAGAAAGGGAGTCTTTTGTCAGGGCAGAGTGGTGGGTGGAGCGAAGGTGCTGGTACACGTGTGCTGGGTTTTGGCTTGTTGTTTCCGTGCGTGTGAGTCTGGTAATATAGGAGGGAGATGGGGTGGGAGTGAGGGTGGGGGTTGGGGGATGAGTTGGCTGTGGGAGGATTGTGTGTGTGTGTGTTTGTGTGTTTGCTTTGTGTGTAGTGTGTGTCTCTGTGTGTGTGTTTGTGTGTATGTATTTAAAAATGTATATATAGTCACTGATGTAATGTTGGGAGAGAAACTTGCCAGAGGTACGTCATTTAGCAGAAATTATAGACAAGAAAAGGCAAGCAGTAGACCACCGAAATCTTACACATCATATTATCAAAAATTATCGAGAAATACTTGCAAAAGGTTATGATTATCCTTTTTTGTTGTCAACATAATTGTTCATGACATTGATAATAAGTATCGACATATAATTTCTTCTGCCATCAGAAGGAAACAAAAGAAAGCGATGAGGAGGAAGCGGAAGGAAGGAAGAGAGAGAGAGAGAGAGAGAGAGAGAGAGAGGAGAGGAGAGAGAGAGAGAGAGAGAGAGAGAGAGAGAGAGAGAGAGAGAGAGGAGGAGAGGAGAGGAGAGGAGAGGAGAGGAGAGAGGAGAGGAGGAGAGGAGAGGAGAGGAGAGGAGAGGAGGAGAGGAGAGGAGAGGAGAGGAGAGGAGAGAGAGAGAGAGAGAGAGAGAGAGAGTGAGTGAGTGAGTGACTGAATCTGTGGTTGCTGTATATCGCTCATGTATGGAGAATCGAAGCAGCCCATTCCAATGGTGTTGAAGATATGAAATAACACATAATAACAATTAGTAATCTAGATGTATGCATATGACATAAGGCGTTTTAAGCAGGGGAGCGCTTGGTCAAGAATTATTTCTTTGAGACCAAGAACTGCACCGCTGTTCGCTGCTTTAAACAACTGTTAGAGCCCGAGCAGTGTTGCTAAACCGCACGAATGGCTCTATTAAATGTCAAGCCTGAAAAATTATGCGCTTATTCTCAAGTATTTTCCACAATAAGCGTTTTGAATAAATATATCTACCATAACATCTTTACAAAGCATAATATTTTTTCCTGTATGAATATGCAGTGCCTCTAAAACTGACATAAAAACAAATGGACATCACTGAATTAAAAATGGGTCTTGTGATGCTGAATATAAGTTATTACATTATCAACAGAAGAAAGTTGCTATATTTTTTTTACTTCCACTAATAATATTCTTCGTTTCATTGAATAGTAAGTATATTCTCGAATTAAAGAGGCGAGGAGGTTAAAAGCAAGCGATAAATTATTCGTCATAATGATTTATGATTTTTAAGAAAAAAACTTTTTCATTCCCATAATCTCCTGTCGTTATCAGTTCATTTCAACTTCTTTAAATGTAATGTTATGGGAATTACAGAAACAAACCATAAAAAAATCTCTGAGAAAATATTCAGCGTTCTTGGCCAACACCCGCAAGGATTGTAAGTCTAGCCATCTTAGGGGGTCGCTTGAGAAAACAAGAAAAATTCTTATGTTAGGCAAGAACTTTTCCTGCTTACAACGCCTATACGTGTCCTTCGCCGCTTTTTAATTACATACTAATCAGCACTTTATTTTCCAGAAGGGAGAAAAGTGGCGAGCCCATCAAGATACATATTAAAAAAGGACAGAAAACTTGACAAGACAATAAAGGCAAGACGCAAGCGATATCTACAAGACTGAGAGATTGATCCAAAAGAAAGAAGACGAGTGACTTTGGAAGAAAAAAAAAAAGAAAAATTAAAAGAAAAATTTAGTGATGAGCGCCAGGCTTTTCCGCCGGACATAGACTCAGAGCCGAAGAGCCGGCTGCGTCTCCTCCTCGGGCGAGGGACCCCATGGCCGCCAGCTGAGCGCGCGGCCTCCGAGATCTTCAGGGCTTCTTGGAATTGGAATCTCGGAATGAGGAGGAATTCCACGCGAGCTTCGCCGTCGCCGCTGCAGGCGCTGTACCTGCCAGGTGAGGGCAGCGGGAGGGACGCCCGGGCTCTACCGCAATTTCTGTTCATGCTCTCTCTTTCCTCTCTCCTTTCTCCTTTTTCGCGTCCNGAGAGAGAGAGAGAGAGAGAGAGAGAGAGAAATGAGAGAGAGATTAAGTTTCATCATCTATAAATAAATTCTTAAAATAAATTTATGCATTATGTCCCAGTCCTACTTCAAAAGTAAGTCAACCATGTCTCCTTGCAATACAGCAATCAAAATCCATATACAACACTGAATAACAATATCTTATCTTGCATATTATATAAAAGCCTCTGAGGCATCATTTTCTTTCACATTTAGTGTCTCACTTTCCCTCTTTTTCATTTTCTCCAGACATCGTCCTCTTTATTTAAATATTTGTCACATGGCATCCTGCTTTGTACCTATCAACATCCACATTCTATTCATCCCAAAAGCCTAAAGAAGTGACTATTTTTTCATTTGCTGATACTTTCAGTATATTTTGCAAAAATGATTCTCACTATAATTCACCCTAGGCCACTCTCAGAGACAGCCTATTTGTTGATAGAGCAGTAGATGGAACAGATACACTTATTCTTCTGTTCCTAATCCCTGGCTATTTTTTTTCTGGACATTCTCAATGGCTACCAATGGTTGATTCTAGTCAAATAAGTTTTCTTTGTCTCCTTCAGAAAAAGGAAAAATAAGGTAAATTTTCATATCATAAATCTATCATCTTCCATATTTACTTTCACAGGTAGTTTTAGAAATGCTATTTAACTAAAATTCAACAGGAAAGGAAACACTGAAACCATAAAATGCTATTTGGGTTGAGAAAAAACAGACAGTACATGTCATTTGTAGCCTATCTCTTCTTGTCCTTTATCCCACACCCCATGCTCCTGAGTTTGACCCCAATTTTCATACACATTTACTTTGTATGACCTTGCTCAAAGTGTATATTACAATTGTAGTAAAAAAATACAATAATAATAAATAAATAAATATAAAAACATTACTTAACATGCCATCACATGTCAATGGTTCTCAGAATTACAGCATTAATAATAATTACTAATGAAAATTAAGCCTATCACCACATGCTTTCTGACATTTGTTAGACAAATGACACAGACCATATTTAGAAGCTTGCTAAAACATCATATAATTTCATTTTCAACAGGTTTATGTTTTTTACACATAAGCAAATAATATGCCTCACAACACCATTTTTTCCATGATCACATATTGTTTGATATAACTTCAAAATCAATGTCTTTAGCAGAGTGGACACCACAGTAGTCCAAAATAACTTGCCTAATGAAGGTATGACCCATTGAGTACTGCCCAGTATCATGGACAGGGTCTGTGTGATGCTAATTTCAACCATGTATTCCATTTCTATGTAGGCAAAGACTTATTTCAGTCTTCCAAAAATATGAATGTGTTGATTTCATGTAGAAACAAACTTGACTTTTCCCAGAGTAATGTCTGAGGGGGCTACTGATAACACCCGAATAATTTAAAACTGATTATAAATCTTCTTTATCCTTGTTCTATTTGCACTTATTATCTCAGGTAAAAGATCCATATTTTATTTTATCCCTTCCATATATGGCTGTCTGGGATAATGTTCTTCACAAATTTTGCAAATAAATTTGCAAATAAATAATTTTTTCTTCTTAATGTGAGTTCAAAATTCCTTTTCAGATTTATACCTTACATTTCTCAAAGGAACCAAGACTGACACCAATTCTAGATTAGGGAGAATTCATTATTTGCTGCTCCTTCTCCACTGCTAACTGATATGCAGGATGAAATTCAGTTCTTGACTTTAAACAATCTAACATGCAAAATTTGTGCTACACCTTAGCTGTTCAAACCTTAGTCTTACACCATCTTATTATCTCATATCTATGGGCATGCCCGATGGGTTATACTTTTTAGTACTAATTAGAATCATGTCCTTTTAATCATTATTTTTTTTTCTCTTCTTTGTTCTAATCAAAGATAAAATTTTGGAATATTCAGAGTAGTGACATAAATATACATTTCTTTTATTCAGTATTGTTGAAAGACTGATCTTTCATTTGTATCAACCATGTTTTCTTCAAAGAAAAAAGAAGAAAAATGTATGTAAAACAATAAATATAATTCAATATCACATAACATACTGTAAAAATTTCACTAGCCATTTTTGCAAACATTTTATCATGTGAAATTAACAAATAAAAGTAACTCATGTAACTCAATAACACAATGATGCTTGTATGAAATAATAATTCAGTTACAACCTCGTCATGTTTGGAAAGTAAAGTCACCTTCAACTCTTACAAAAAAAAGTTCACACAAAGACTGCTGAAGAAAGATGTCATATGTTTTATATACCTCTAAGTAATATATTTCAATGGTCAGCATGAAACATGATTTGCATTTGTTTTACTGTAAATACTGATAATAAACACTCATAAAATCAAGTAAAATTGCAACACAACTTAAAAACAACACAAACAACAGAATCTGTAATTTTTTATACTTTTTCAAATAAAGTGCTTTTAATACTAATGCTATACTTCAAAATGCACCTCTATGATTTATATAAAGTTTCACCATCCTTGCTGGTAACTCGTTTCTAGTTAGAGAGCATTAACACTTACCTCAAAGACCAACTAATTTCATTAGGAATTTCATAAAAAAAGGATAAATATTAGGAAGAAAAAGAAACAGAAAGAGAAGGAGAAAACAAAGATAATAAAAATCACAGAAGCAAACGGAAGTAACTATCGATAAATTGAGCTAGTAGAAATGGGACTTATACTTTTCCTATGTGCAACTGCTGAAATGCAGTTAAACCAGCTTTTATATCCAAGTACCTGTTAGATGAATGATCACATGATACTCAAAGAATAATACTGGTGGATGGCCTAATATTTCATTTATCTATAGTCTAGAAATAAAAAAATAAATACAACTTGACTGTGCAAAAATTCTCATGCAACTAAGAGTATACACATCTTGTCTCCTTTGATGCTAACACACAGAAACACACGGGCACTTTTATAAACGTACATGATCAATGAAAAATAAATCTCTCATAACTCTGTATGGAACATACTTTGCACTATAAAAATCTTATTTCCTTTTTGAAGACCTTTAGTGGAAATTATAGAAAAAAAATTATCATTTGCAAATATACTTCTGTGGGTTTTCAAAGAAAAATAGTACTTGTCCCCTATTTGTGTATGTATGCATGCATCAGGGTTCGTACACTTTTTTGGTATCAAAATTCCATGACTTTCCTGAGAGGTTTTGGCATCTATCCATAACTCTTTTCACAGTTTTCCTTGAACAATTGATACATATTCACAATACATACATCCTATTACAACATGTACAATGACTGTAATTTAAAATAGATGTCAAATATGAAAGATTTAAGTAATGACATGTGAGTGTCCTTAATTGACACTTCAGTGACTAGTTGCTTATAATGGATCAGGCTTTTTAATTGTTCAAAAACACAAATACTAAATTTCCATTAATTTCTAGACTTTGAAACAGAATTCCATGACATTCCAGGTTTGGAAATTTCAATTTTAATTTCCATGAATTTCTAGGATTCTCCAGGACCCCTACAAACCCTGATGTATGTGTGCTTCTGTAATACTCTCTTCCACCATTTATCATAATCACTTGTACTGTATAATATTACTCTGGAAAAATAATCTGAAACTGGAACGTCATTTGTACATTCCCAATTAGAAAAAAAGGACTAACCTTCTCAAATCAATAATATTTAAGCCAGATGCACAGCAAAAGCCACAACTAAAAATACTTGATATACTTGTCTTCCTCATCAATCTTCTGCTTCTCAATCTGTCATTCTCTAATTGATGTGTGACCAATAAGCAAAACCTTTCCATGTCTAACTCAAACTAATGATGACAATGAAACATGATAAGACAAGTGAACAAGTTAAAATTAATATGTGACTAAGTCAAGATGAAAATTAATATTATAATACAAGAATTAACTCTGATACCTCTGCTATGCATAGACTAATTTCTTTTCTTTTCTGTTTTTTTTTTCTGTACAACAACCAGTTCTTTCATATATATATATATATTTTTTTTTGTGTGTAGTATTTGACATCTGTATTGAATTTATACTACAGTCAAAAATCTCCCCCTTATTAAGCTTAGAAGTGCTTGTTGTTCAGCTTGTTGGACTGTGTGTGAATGACGGTAAGGTTATAGTTGCACATTCGTATCACAGCACGTAACTCTGCTACCTGCGAATCAGAGGAAAAAAAAATTATATCATTGCTTATTGATATATGAATTGTATGATCGA
>NW_020870146.1:862008-874550 GCF_003789085.1 Penaeus vannamei | reverse complement strand
TGAGAGAGAGAGAGAAGAAGAGAAGGAGGCAGAGAGCAGGATGAGAGAGAGAGAGAGAACAGAGAGAAAGAGAAAGAGACGAAGAGAAAGAGAGGAAGGAGAACGAAGAGACGAAGAGAGAGAGGAGTGAGAGAGAGAGAAGAGAGAGAGAGAAGAGGGGGAGATAGAGGAGGAGAGACGGAGACAGAGAGAGAGAGAGAGAAGAGAGCCAGCGAGAGAGAGAAGAGACAACGAGAAGAGAGAGAGAGAGAGAGACAGAGAGAGAGAGAGAGGGACAGAGAGAGGAGGAGAGAGAAGAGAGAGAGAGAGAGAGAAGAGAGAGAGAGATGCAGAGAGAGAGCAGAGACTGAGAGAGAGCAGACGAGAGAGAGAGAGAGATGAAGAGAAAGAGAGATGAGACGAGAGAAAAAGACGAGAGAGAGAGGAAAGAGAGAGGAGAAGAGGAGAGAATAAGAGAAGAGGAGAGAGAGATAAAATGAGACGCGGAGGAGAGTGAAAATATCGAGAGTGAGACGAAGAGAGAGAAAGACGAGAGAGAAGAGAGAGGAGAGGAGAAAAGGTCAGAGCAATGAGCAGAGAAGAAGAGAGACAGAGAGAGGAGAAAAGAGAGAGAGATGAGAGAAAAGAGAGAGAGAGAGTAGAGAAAAAGGCGAGAGAGAGAAAAGAGAGAGAGAGAGAGAAAAGAGAGAGAGAGAGAGAAAAGAGAGAGAGAGAGAAAAGAGGTAGAGAAGCAAGAGAGAGATGAGGAAGAAGAGAGAGACAGAGAGACGAGAGGACGAAAATGCAAGCGACGAGCAGACGAGAGATGCAGAGAGAGAGGAGAGAGAGAGAGAGAGAGAGGAGAGAGAGAGATGAGAAGCAGAGAGAGAGAGAGAGAGAGAAACGAGAGCAGAGGAAGAGCAGAGAGAGATGAGTAGAGCAGAATACAAGGACAACGGGGAAGAAAAGCAAATGGCAGCATCAATAAAGAATGGACCAGGCCAAGCATGGAATAAGCAGGAAGCAGGAAAAGTTCACAAAACAAATAACTACCTCCCAGTTCTTACCTGAGTGGAAGTGACACTCCAGCATATAAGGTTCCCGAGGAGTTGAATAGACGGACAGTTATTGATGACAAGATAGGCCGTTTCGAAGGTCAGCTCTAACATGGGGGCTGCTAAAGTCCTCCTTGGTGCATCTGCTATCAAAATCTGCAGGATGAACAAACACTCAGTATCTGGTTTGCTCACACCAACTCAATGCCTCATGGCTCTGCAAACATTCTGAAATGCCTAAATTCCAGTGCACTTATTTTACTGCCATATATGTGCCAGCAAAATCCAGGTATGTGGTTTTGAAACACATATACATGATATATGAAGGACTTAATGCTATTCTTCTTTTTAGCTTTTGGCCTTAATTTCCACAAAAGAATCAAGTCTCTGTAGTGCAGTCTGCATGATAGAAAGGCCTATAAACTATAACTTGACCAAGATAATCATGACAAAAGATGTATGTCCACAACAGAATGCCAATCTCAGGATGACCTGACATACGTGCTTTTCAGAGGCAGTTTGTTGAATGAAAGCAAGTACCTCCACAAACACTGCATACAATATGTTATTTCATAAAAGTAACTTTGTCATTATTAAGAGATATTTTAAAATTACTGTAATGTATTGTAGTACCATTCTTACAATTACATATGTAGTTGGCATGATCTTTATTACCCATGTAATATTAATATTATAAGCAATATTGAGATTAGGAATTGTCACTATTAGCAATTTTAGCATTAACAGCACCATTATTGTTATAAGTAAGATTATCATTAACACAGACATTACAATAACACATCACATAACCTTTTTGAATACAGAAAAAATGCACAAATTGAAAATCTAAAAATCTAAATATGCAACATATACAGAGAGAGCCCTATCTTTACACCCCCTTCTCCCCCCATAAAAGCAAGCAAACCAACACATGCAAATTACCTTCAGTTTTGAAAGGGGATTGATTTCCAACAGCCTCACTACAAACGTGTGGTTGATGCCGTGGGACCGAACCAGAAGGTACAGCTCCTGGAGGGCTTTAGCCGGCTGTATGAGGAAGCAGGCAATATCACAGGCTCCTGGACTCATGATTAGCTCGTCGTGGCCAAGTCGTATACTCAAAACCTGGATGAAAAATGGATGATGAGATGATGAATATAACAAAAGATACATAAAAAAAAAAAAAAAAAAAAAAAAAAAAAAAAATATAGAAAGAGACAAATATCAAATAAAATTATTACAAAAAGAGGTAAATATTAAATAAAATGAATGAAGATAAATATTTACTATAACAAATTAATGAAGAAGCGAAGATCATGCAAAATTAAAAAAGAAAGATAAATATCATATAAAATAAATAAGGATATGTTATGCAACATTACATGATTCAAAAATACAGAAAAACTGTGTTCATGAAGATGATGCCAAAAATGACAGAAAACTTTTATCCTTAATTTAAAAACTAGTAATCGATAAACCAAAGTCTTGATAGGAAAAAAATAATGACAAAAAAGGATATGCAAGTCTCAAGACAAAAAGGTGCAACAAAATGAGAAAGAAGAATAATTATGACAGAAGAAAGAGAAAAATAGAATAAGAAAATAAAAAAGAGAGAAAGAGAGGACAAAGCAACACTGCAGAAATTCTCATGACAGTACAAGTATAAATCTTCATAACAACTGCATTGTCTAATGACAGCAAATCTTTACAAAGGGAATATAATCATAAATCAATGTAACCTCCTCCCTTCTCCCCTTCCTCCTTTACCTCTTTCCCTTCTTCCTCTTCCCCTTCCTCCTCTTTGCCTTCCCCTTCCCCTTCCTCCTCTTCTCCTTCTCCCTCCCTCCCTCCTCCCAGATTACTAAAGGAAAGAGTTAAGTGCAAAAGGCAATAGGATGAAATGGATTATATCTGTGGCTGGAGAAGGAATAGGAACATTGTTTATGGAAAACTGAAAAAAGATTACCAATGGGTAATATGGGTAAAGATGGGTGTTGGAGAAGTAACAAGAGTAGAATCTGGGGAATGAGATAAGGGGGTTGGGGATGGTGGTGATGTATCAGGAAAAATGCTAAGATGGAAGGGATTCGGAAAAGGACACTGTTGTGAGAGAAGGGATGTCTTCAAGAATTTCTGGAGGTGAATTGGGTGGGGAGGTTCTCTTGTGAGGAGGAGAAGAGGAAAGAGATGTTTGAGGAACAGAGGAAGAAGAGGATGTAGGAGAGGATGTGGTAGGTGAAAATGAAGTGGAATGTTTAGATTGTCTGGTGTGATATAGGTAAAGTGAGAAGGAGGGGTAGGGATTGGAGAAGTGGTAGAGATTGTGGAGTATCTGAATTTAGACTGGAAAAGGAATCTGAACTGGGGGAGAAGGGGAATAGAGGTAAGATGGTTTAGGGTAGAGGGAAGAGATACTGAGGGGATGTTGAAGACACTTGAATGATAAGGAGAGGAGCAGAGGGAAGCGACCAGTATTTCTGGTTATGACTTAAGGAGAAGAGAAAAAAGGACAACTCTGTTCACTTGGATCGACACCTACGTAATCGATAAGATTGATTGCTGAGTTTGAGAGAAATCACAAAGAGTCGAGTATCTCCACCAAATATAAATTTTATTATGAATTTAGAGACGGTGAGAGGTAACGTGGACTGTTCTACATAACGTATGCCACACACATATCGTTCACCACTGATTATAGGCTGGTGTGAATGAGTACTGTGGCGTTATTCATAACAGCGCTGGTGATTTGTGTTATAGAGAGATAGTTGTTATGCGACGTGGTTTATTAACATCATTTTTGCTGAGTTTTAGGGTGGCGGCATTCTATCAGGAGTCGCTATTATACAAGGAGCAGGTCTAGGAAGAAGTCGGTTATCGTAGTGCTCACTATGGTCCGCCCGAGAGTCTCTGCTTATTAGGTTACACTACAGTGTCGCTAGTGGGTGTGTGTGTGTACGTGCGCGCGCTCGCGCAGCGTCGGGCACGTGAAATGCCGAAAAGCTTTATTATATGTATTATCGAGGCGTCTGTGAAAATATTTATAAAGTAGAGTTAGTTGCGATGTTTAGGTTTTTGCTTAGTATCATTTGATGAGTTCTATCCAAGTTAAAGGTGGCAGTTATGATATACTAAAACTGCGAATTTTCAATCACATTATGTTTTTCTTCAACCAGCACCCAATGTTAGTGTACTTTCTTGAGGTAAATGCACAAAGGAAGGGAGTAATTACACAAGAGGATCTTGGAGAGGCGTCGGACCGTTAGAAAACATATAATTCCATATACAACGTAAATCGCAATTTGTAATTCACCCCATAGAACGTCACAGTAAGCACATATATATATTGAGGTGATGTAGTAGTGTTACGGTGACATAAATAGGTACTATATTAACTGAGATATGAAGGGTAACAAATTAAAGGAGAATAAATTAAAAAGTAAAGGATAGGTATAAGGACATATGGATAATGAGGAAGATTTGCGTGTTAGGGTTTAGAAGTAGAAGGGATTAGGAGAATGGTTTGAGTAATGAGAAAGTGAACAGTAGCATTACACAGATAAAAGCTCACTTGATGCGGACGGTGCCATCCACTCCCGGCCACCTATTTAGGTGGTTATATTTGCTTCCTCGCAGAGGGTTGACCGATTCATACAAGCACTCGAAGCCATACGGTTAGTGTGTTTAAGTAAATCACGGGCTTTCTGCACGACCTGGGAAAGTAGAAGATAACATAAATGAGAGTGATGAAGAAAGAGGATAAGGAGAAAATTTATAGAGGTGGCGGGTGAAGCGTGAAAAAGCACCAAAGTAAATAGAATTTAGGAGGAGTTAAAAGCTGGGATGGAAGGCAATCTATGTTATTGTGATTATAATCTTATCGCTACGGTAACTGGAAAAGTCCAATGGGTGATGTGATTTAGGGTGACTCATCAAGGATTCTACATGCAATACGTACCTAAAGCACAGCTCTCTGCCTGTTGAACAATAAGGAGGACTAAGAGGAATATGATCAGGAGGGGAGGAGCGAGAGAGGCCATAAGTGGATATAGGACTATATGGCTGAGTATAAAGGAGACAAACCTTTGTAAGGGTAGGTACAATTATTCAAGGAAGCACTTCTTCCGTTGGAGCCTTCTAGCTTTGACTCATCTGTATTTTATACATAGTAAGGCAGATAATAAAACTGGCCATGGGGCATGGAAGAAACATTTCTTGGAGGTTGATGCAGTTTTTTCTGCAATTGTCTGGATGTGGCGAGCATGGAGTCTATTGCAGAAGATGGCTAAGGAGGCTAGTCTGTGACCATGGTCAACTAGGTAACTTAACGTCGAGAGGCTGATAGGGTGATGAACTCCAGTGTAAAACCTAAGCTCAAGATGTTTCAGTTTCTCTAATCTGCCCATTCCTCCCACATCTTCATCACATACTCTCACTTTAAGGTTTTCAAGATCTGGGCACGACTCGCACACAAAGTCAACCACATCCCCATCACACCTCTGCACCCTCGACAGCGAGTTGTCAACGTGTGTAAGCTTGAGGCGGTACTGGTAGCGTCTCCTCTTCCAGCTAAATTTTCTAGGCTGTGACTTGAGCATCTGCAATGATGTTCCGAGCTCCTTGTACCCTACAATCTGCAGGTTTGGAAAAAAGTGGATCAACATCGCCACATCCTCTGGCTCGATGCTGCAGTCTTGGATGAAGAGCTTCTCAAGCTTGGCACAACCAATCCGCGTGTCAGAAGGGTAGAGGTACAGCAGACCTTCCCCTGTGACACGGTTGTTGTGGTTGAGGTCAAGGAGCTGCAGGTTGGGGCAAGAGCAGCCCACAACTTGCAGGATTTCCGTGGAACAGGAGGGGAAAGTGATCTTGTTTCTGTTTGTGGATAGGTTGAGGTGTGTGAGGTGTGACAAGGAGGGCAGTAACTTTATCAGTGTGTTCTCTACCATGTCCAGTGCTTCTAACTCGACGCTCCCCACATAACTAAGATCTGACAGGCGTAGCTCTAATAACCTGTAAAAGAGAGAGAGTATTTATTTTGAGAATTACAAAGTCAATATGAAGTTGTATAGGTTTCACGTTTGTGCTTTTTCAATCCAATTATCTTATGACAAAGGAGCATACAAGTGTGTATATCAGTCTTTAGGATACATGTATATCTCCTCCACAATGACATTAACCCACTGGATCTGGTTGCTTTATAATCATGGTGCCAAAAATACAAACAGTAGCCAATGTCCCAGGTGTGCGGTCCGTAGGCCAGGCATAGGCCTGTAGGGGTCGGTCATAGCCAGGCCACATAAGCGGTGACAAGAGTCAGTGTCTTCTCTTTGCAAAAATATTTTGTGTGCCTTTTTTTGCCTTTTAGCCATTTTCCAATGTCTATATTTGTCTTTTGATATGCCTTATCCATATGGTAATAGCTTATTTTCCTTGCAAAGATTCCATATCATATATTTAGAAGATGACTTAGTGAAAGAAAAAAAGTATGGAAAATTTGGTTATGTCATATATCTCATTTTTTTGCAATGTTCAATTCCATACACCTACACCACCAGTCACAGCACCGCAGCATGGAAATGGTGTACTCCCTGGAGCCTGGATGTGCCAAATCACACTCTAAGAGTTTTATGCAATCGTTGGGAAGCTTCCTCAACCCAGACGGGACTGCATATATCTCTCTCTTCAGTATTTTTCCTTGCTAGTCTTCCGGTACTGCATCTCAATGTGAACCGTTCTCTAATACGTCTTCAACATACAATAAAAAATCGAAGAAACTATTAGGGTGTAATCATGCATACTCCATTAACATTCATAGCTCAGAGGTGAGCGGACAGATAGCTCGCGTAGTGCCATCTATTCTCACTTCGTAAAACATCATAGAATATCAAAGTAAAATACGTCAAAGCTGAGATACACTCAATATATAATATAAAACAAATGCGAGTCGTCAGTGAGTCTACGCAGTACGTACTCACGTAGTATCGTGCGTATGATGCTCTATAGAGTCATGCATGACGTGCACGAGAGTGGAGAGAGAGAGATGCAGAGAGGGAGAGAGGGAGAGTCAGAGACAGAGGAGAGATGAGTAGTCAGATAGCACTGCGACGAGAGTAGTACATAGAGCATGAACGACGATGAGATGCAGAGAGCACAGTGAGAGAGTACGAGTGCGTAAGCGTACAGAGAGGTCGTAAAGAGAGGTCGTACAGACGATCGTGCTGAAGATGCGAGGGTGTACGAGTCACGGTCGATCGTCTCAGTGAGCGGATACGTGCTGCAGGAGAGGGAATCGCAGAGTGCACGGAGCAGAGGGAGAGAGGGAGAGAGGTCGTCGATCGAGAGAGATGAGAGAGAGAGGAGCACAGAGAGAGAGAGAGAGAGAGAGAGAGAGAGTAACAGTAGCGAGAGAGAGAGAGAGAGTCAGAGATGCAGATGAGATCGTCATACTGCTATCGAGAGAATGCAAAAAGAGGGATTCTCGATGACGTCTTGCTTTAACCTTTCATGGGACAGTCTCCGATGCGACCATTTGTCTAATGCTGAAAGAGACCAGATTTAAAAAAAGAGAGAGACTCGAGGTCTTACGAGTAGAGCGAGAAAGTAGGGAGATGATTTTTTCTCACAAAGCGAGGGCTAAGAGTCACTATAGAGAGAGGAGAGAAAGGTAGGGGGATGTCTATCTCTCTATTCTATCAAAAAGAGAACATGCAACTGAATCATAAGACATAGTGCACACTGCGATGAAACTATAAACGTCGTGCGATGAATCTATTCTTCTTCTTGAATAGTATCTCAAGTACTTCATCTCATCGTCACCTCAGTCGTAGCTATGCGATTGAAGATTTATCTAATGACTGCTAGAATGACTATGCGATCTCTTTGAATGTTAACTTCTAATCTCTATATCATTTTCGTGCACTAATTATTCTAAATCTCTATATCCCTCATCTTGCTTCAGCTAAGTATTATTGCTCTCATATGCTCTATGAGCCGTTAATTCCCTCTCATTAAATTTTCTATTATTCTAACTATTATTTCTCTATAACCATCCGTGGCTGAGTTATCGGTACGTATGGTCGACCTCGTAGTACATTGAGTGAGTGCGCACAGCACCTGGTCTTCGCTAAGCACTTCCCTCTTTCGCGCAAATATTTTGTTTACTTTATCCCTTCAGAGAAAAAACTAAGATATGCAAAAATCGACAAAAAATTTTTGCAAAAACCTTGCAAATACATGCAAAACATGCAAACATATGTAAATGCGCTCAGAATAGAGTTGTCAGATAATACGTCGCCGTGAGCTAGTGTTAATGTTTACTCACGCGCCACAAAGAAGGGTATATAATCCAAAGTCTATGTTGGCGTACAAAGCGAGTGGACTCCCGACCACACTTTTTGTTGGGCTTCTGGAATGTGGCTGTTAGACATGAACACTTTGGGCGGTGCAGATGTGGTGGCGCGCTGGAGCCTGTGAATAGAAAATGGGCTGCGAAAAGTGAATGCCGGGTTTGGGCCGCCACTGATAAAATTAAACACTTTGGCACAGAGTCACGAGCAGCCTGCCCATGGGAACAAAGGCAGAGCCGGGATATGATGAAAAGGTCAACGAGGAATATTGGGCCACGGAACCGCGCCAAGAAAACCTGTAAACTGATCGTTGACCTGACTCGAAAGTGGAGACAATCAGCTGGTCAATTATGGGGACTAGGAGTGCAATTCATTATGGATGGCACATTAGGCTGGCGAGACCTCATGAGACTTAGGGGATGCTAAAAAAGATAGAGAGGAGGGAAGGGAGGGAGGGAAAGAAGAGAGGGAGGAGTGGGGAAAGAGGGAGGGTTCAGAGGTATGATGATGGAGGAGAGCGCGAGTAGTATAGAAGGAAAGTAAGGGAAAGAGAAGAGCAGTGGGAAGAGGGGAAAGAGAGAGGAGAAGGAGGTCGAGAGAGAGATGAAGTGGCAAGAAGAGAGAGAGAGATGAGAGAAAGAGAACATGAGAGAGAGAAGTAGAGAGAGAAAGAGAGAGAGAGTGATGTAGAGTAAGAAACGAAGTAGGAGGAAGAGTTAGAGAGATGTAAGAGGAGTCACGAGAGGAAAGAGAGAGAGATAGAAGTGCAAAGCACGATAATAGAGAGAGAGAAGAGAAGAGAAGAGTATGAAGATGAGAATGAGAGAGAGCAAGAGAGGTGAGTAGATGATGAGTGATGAGGAGAGAAAGCATAAGGAGATGAGAGAGAATAGGACGAGAGGAGAAGGAGAAATGAGTAGAAGAAGATGAATGAGTGGGACGCAGCATGATTTATAAGAAAGGACTGATCAGAAAGAGTAGGTAACAAAAGAGGGAGTTGGAGGGCCTTTGCTTGAAAATGGCGCAAAAACAGAGTGGATGGCTGGAGGCAGAACATAGGAAAGCGAGAGGGGAAGGGAATCGCTTGATTAGTCAGTGCGAACCAAAAATAGATGCTAGAGAGAAAAAGAGAAAAGAGAAAATATATGCAAGAAAGAGGAGGAAGTGTTAGGAATGAACGAAAAAGCGTGGGTAAGAAGGGCATTTATGGGTAGGGAATAGAGAGAAGCTCATTTTCGGATTTAGATCAGGGAGTGTGGAAAGAGAGGCATCGGGAGTAGGGGCGAGAGGGGGTGAGTGAAGGGGCATGCATAGAAGGGAGTGGATTCGATGCAGGAAACAAGTTCTGGATGTTCAGGAGGGAAAAGTGGCGCGTGGAGGGGGTTAATTTCACATAAATTTATGAAGAATGCAATTTGAATAGGTTCAATGTAGGGCAAAACAACTTGAAACTCTAAAAAAAAGACTGGAACCATGGCGACAGGGAAGAGACGGCGGGGGAAGCGGCTGACATGAAAGAAATTCATATGCTAAATCAAGACGTAAACAGTAGACATATTCCAGAAGGGAAATTGGGAGCCCTGGGAACTGTTAGAAGAGGATGCCAGCGATAGGGATGCTTCCTGCTCACTGAATTCCTGCTTCAACATCTATATGCTCGAAGGGGCAGTGATAAAGGAGACAATGGAAGATCTGGAAGATGGCATCAAGGTAGGAGGTGAAATAGTAGGAGAAGGAACTAAAGAGGGTATTCTGGTGATAACAAGAAGCAGTGATGTGGGTTGTACGCCGTAGCGGAAATTTGAAAGAGGTCTACAGAGGGAGGAGGGTGATTTAGTAATAAGAATAAGCCAGGAGAGGATATTCAGAAGGGAGGAAGAGGGGCGAATGAAATAAGAAGAGAGAGAAGTAAGGATAGGAAAGTTTGTTGGGACTTGATGCGTATAAAGACGGAAAAGGTAATAAAGGGAAATGCAAGGAACAAGGATTTCCAATAAATACTGTTGGAGTGAGGATGAGCTATAGAGGAAAGGCAGTCATTCAGGAAGGAGCGCTAGAAGTGGTTAAAACAACAAGAAAGGAGGGACTGCATGCGATGTGTGTGTGTGTGTGTGTGTGTGTAGTGTTTGTGTAGGTGATATGTGTGGGTGGGAGGGAATTGGGGGAGAGGAAGGCGTTGAGAGGGATGGGAGACCAGAGGGAGGTGATTGGGGTTTTATAGCTGAATGGAGGGGGGAGTGAGTGTTGAATTTCGTGATGTGTTGATTAGTTGTTGCGTGGTATTGATGACCATATGATATGGTGTGGAGGTTATGGAGAATTTCGCAACAGATGCACGAATGTGTGTGGATGTGAATCTAGCTCTCTTGACTTTGATCATCGGGCTAAGTAATAAGTGGCGCGGGTTGCTTAGAGGATTATGTCAACAACAGGCACCAAGACGCACTCATTGAACTACGGAGCTAGAATAAGAAACGGCATGACAGACACAGCAGCTGCCTAATACACAGTTCTTGTTCACAAAATTTTGTAAATACGCGGAAAAAAGACATGGCGGGCAGTTTTAATCAGCGGGCTTCTTCCAAAAAATACAGCTATAAATTCCACTCAAGTTATTGACTGGACTTTTTTTTCATCATATTTTTATGCTCCTTTTACTCAGTACTGATGTATTGTCTTATGATAAATTCGTTCTTAGTTATCGGCCTTGTCTGAACGCTCTTATTACTCTCCCGAGTAAGAATTTCTACTTTATTATATTCGGTCTATCTTTTTTTTTCATTTTATATTCTATCTTATTTCCTTATGTACTAACTCTTTCTACGCTTAATAAATCCCAGAAGAGTAGTTATTTTTTTTTTAATTACTTTTATCTTTTTTCAACTATTATTTATTACTTTTTGTTCTATCATCCCTTAGATATGAAAGAATGGAGAGGAAATAATTTACATTTGGTAGTTTCATTTTTTAGGTTGTTGTGAGGGCTGGATATTGTAATTTTTTAGGCGATATTATATTTATTTGGTTCTTTTATTATTAGATTTTCCACTATTTTCTTCTGTCTCAACCTTTTCTCTTCAGATATCATAGCATCTCCTATTGTTATTACTATTATGTTCATTTCTTGTCTCTCTGGTCAGCGGTCAGTTAATTGTCATCCCATTTACTACTCCGCCTTGTCTTCAGGCAGGGCATTTTAATCTGATAGGTGATAGTTGAGAGGGTTGCCAACTTTTGGCCACAGGTTGCCTGGGTTTCGTCGTTCTTTATCTAGGGTGTCCTCGTTGGTAAACTGCACTGAGATATACATTGTCTGTATGGATACATATGTATGGTAAAGCTGCTTCTATATTTGTATTGTATGCATGTATACATATTTGTCTTGATTCTTTCAGGCATTGCCACTGTCCTCGTCCTCGTCAGATTCTTCTGATGACACTTTCGATGAGTTCACCCCTATGGAGCCTAGAAGCAAAGCCAGTGGCTCTGTTTCTGAGGAAGATTTAGTATCAGAGCTCGACACGAGTCTAGACTCAGATGAGCCACTGTCTGTTTTTGCTCAAAGATTATGGCAATTGAAAGCCCAGGGCACCAATAAGTTCAAGTGTTGAAAGCAGTATAATTCTACGTGGCAGAAAGATTTCGTGGGGTATCTTGGGGTCAATGTTCCTGGCCTGGACGCCTTTTCCTCGCCTGTGGAAATCTATCACTGCTTCGTCAAAGATGAGCCTATTGAAGGGGTCGGCCGGGGCACAAACTGGTAAGGATTTTTCTTGTATCTGTTTATTTTGTGCATACCTGCATACCTTTCTATATGTATATACAGTTTCCTTCATCTAAAGCAATGCTGTATAACTTTTCTTCTGTTTTCAGGTACAGCCTGCAAAATCTGCATATGAAGGCTTGGGTTGAGACTACAGCGGCAGAAGTCAATGCGCTGTTTGCACCGAAGCTGAAGAAACTCGAAGCACTGGCACATGACCCCCCCGAAATTCAGCTCATATTTCCAATGATGAGGGACAGGTTCGAGAAACTGACCAGTAGTGGTTCATGTCTGGTGGAAGCTTTGGCCAGTGATTGACCTATTGTCTTGTCATTTCTCGTTGGTCTACACTCCTCCCCAGAGGGTGTTGGCACAGTGATTGACCCGTGTTGTCTTGTC
>NW_020870146.1:834351-842525 GCF_003789085.1 Penaeus vannamei | reverse complement strand
TCGGGCAGATGTTCCATTACGTCTTGTTCCGTGTTCCGCGTTCCTTGTTCCGTGATTCTTGTTCCGTGTTCTTGTTTCCTTTTCGTTCCGTTTTTTCCGTGTTTCTTGTTCGTGTTCCTTGTTTTGTGTTCAGTGTTAAGTGTTCCTTGTTTCGTGTTCAGTGTTCCTTGTTCGTGTTCCTTGTTCCATTTTCCATGTTCCGTTTTTCCGCGTTCCTTGTTCCGTTTTTCCGTGTTCCTTGTTACGTGTTCCTTGTTCCGTTTTTCCTGTTCCTTGTTCCGTTTTCTGTGTTCCTTGTTCCTTGTTCCGTTTTCTGTGTTCCTTGTTCCTTGTTCCGTTTTCTGTGTCCAGTGTTCGTTATTCCGTTTTCTGTGTCCAGTGTTCCGTGTTCCGTGTTCTGTTTCCGCGTTCCTTGTTCCGTTTTCCGTGTTCCGCGTTCCATATCCCGCGTTCCGCTTTCCATTGAGCCTCTTTGGGGAGGGGTTGATGCGAAAACTTGAGATGGTGCGTCAGACTTCTTGGGGTCTTTGAGGGGAAGGTGCTGGGGTGGGGTGGGGGGTCTCTGAGGTTTGTTGGGAGTAGGGGGAGGGGGAGATGGTGGTTTGGTGGGGGTGAATATTGATGTTCCTATCTGTCTGTTTTCCTTTCTTTTATATATATATATAATATATATAATATATATATATATATATATATATATATATACATATGCTCTCTCTCTCTCTCTCTCTCTATCTATCTCTCTTTCTCTCTCTCTCTCTCTCTCTCTCTCTCTCTCTCTCTCTCTCTCTCTCTCTCTCTCTCTCTCTCTCTCTCTCTCTCTCTCTCTCTCTATCCGCACCCTGTTCCCCTCTCTAATCCGCACACCCGTTTCCCTCTCTAATCCGCACACCAGTTTCCTTCTCTAATTCGCACTCAGGTTTCTCCGACGATCCATAAGAGACACATAAACAAAAGCAACAGACGCTCTCTGCTTTTATCCAAAGACTTTGTCCGACACGCTAAGATCTCGAGGTTATTTTGCCCCCGATGTAGCAGTCAGGAATTCTGTAGTTGGACTTTTATTACTTGATGTACAGATGGTGTTTCCTTTTATGTGTTTTTTTATATTTTGGTCCTTTTTACGTGCGTGTGTTTGTATCCTTGTTTGTTGATTAGGGTGTAGTCGTGGACTTGTAAAGGATGGTAGAGGGAGAAAACAGGAAAGGGAAAAAGAGGAGGAATGTTTCAGGAATGGAGAGACAGACAGACAGACAGACAGACAAACGTAAATAGTAGTATTGGACCATACGCTTTCATTAACGGATGAATATTAGATTACAGTAGCAGTGTGTAGGATGAAAGTCAGGTGATTTTTAAGATTCCCTGCATTACCTTCTTGTTTATTACACTGCATAAAACCATTTCCAGTAAGTACATCACCAAACCAGTAACATTCAACAATATATAATGCACCCGCATCTCTTCATAGAAAATATATTAGATGTATAACTTAAGAAAATGCGACAGTGAACCTGCAATCTTTATTTATCTAAATAGTATACGACTATGCATGGCGAGTGTGTCAAAGGGCTGAAGGTTTAAGTCACTCTATAGGACCGTGACTCAGCCTTTTATGATGCCCAGCTAGAAGACCAGCTGAAGTGACAGCGGATGAAATTTCCGTCGCGATGACGTTCGGTCTGGCACGTATCTGTTCATAACAGGACGTTCGCAGATGACATTTTATCTCTTTATAACAAGATGGTTTCAACAATTTTCATGTTTGATTAATTTGAACATGGAAAAATATCTCAATATTGTTTTAAACACTTTTCTTTTACATCAAACCATCTGAAGTTATACAAAATAACAAAAATACGGCCATCGGGAAAAAAATCCGGCCACGTCACCATCCGTCAGTCGTCTTTTGTTCCCGTTTAGCAGACGAATTTCCGTAGAATTCCAGCCATGACAGAGACAGACACACAGACAGAGATAGAGAGGACGGAGTGAGACACAAAAACAAACATACAACCAAAAGACACGCAGCAGAAAAGTAGGAACAAGTTAAAGCAAGTAGATAAATCGTAAAAAAAGAAAGAAAAAATGCTGATATCCCAAACAAAAATAGGCTAAGAAATACACAACTAACAAAAGGCCAAGAAACCAGCCAAGCAGTTGACACACGTCTGACAACACTTGACGAAAAACTTCCCGAAAGGCACTCCATTAGGACCTGCTTCTCTCACTCGGGCTTTCGAAGTTTGAAGTTTCGATCGGAAATGGAAGTTTTTTTTGGTGGAAAGAGAAGTTTTTTTAAGCGAGGAAAGTTTTTTTTCTAAAGTTGGGGGGAAAGGCGTTTGTATGAAGAACATTAGATATTATGTTAAAGGGTTGCTAAGCAGCGGTTCTCAACAAGTGGTTCACGGTGATTTTGTCAGTGGTTCACAGGATGTACAGTGACGGACAAAAGTCATATCGGGAATTGAAGCTTCGAATCCGTCTCACCCTACACAAAAAGTGTTGTATTAAACGGATGTTCGAAACGGAATTCGAAACATGTTTGACAAGAGTTTTGACAGTGACTCCACAGCTGCACACTATCGGCCGGTTTGTCAAAATTGTGCGAGGCACGACCCACTGAAATATTCATATATACGGACATTTTTTTACACAGAAATATATGTATATCAATCTAGACGTAGATATCTTCCGGATAGACTGATAGATAAATGTATATATATATATCAGATAGACAGATGTAGACACGGCAGAAAATTGCCAATAAGTAAATAAGTAAATAAATGGTACTTACCCAATTCTGTCATGGCTTGCAGTCAAATACCCTTTGCAATTTGCACTTACATTTGCAAGAGCGGATTCCCATGCCTGTTGCTTACACTGAGTCGAACCACTGAACAGCTTGTCCATGAAAAGCGAATCCGAAAATCCGGTTGTAAGGGAGAATGAATCAATCAATTCAGTTTGATAGATTAAATGGCATACAAGACAAATAAAGATTAAATGATATATAAGCATTCCTGTAATTCCAGGAATCTTTGTTTGCAAGGGAAACATTTAAGATCAGAATGCTAGCTCCCCCAGAAGTTGTTTAATAGACATGTCTGTTGTGTGCGCTTACTCAAAATACTCAACATTGGAATGGTTCACAATGTTCTTTTAATTGGACTAGGAGGAAGGGTTGTGCGTGTGTGCCTATGTTTGATCGGCTTTCCTTTATTAATTTTTCTTTTCTGTTTTTTTTTCTTTTCTTTTTTTCTTCCATTATCTCTTTTTTATTATTAATTTTTCTTTTACTTCTATTTTTATTTTATTTTTCTTCCTGTATCTCTCTTCTTAACATTATTTTTTCTTTCCCTTCTATTTTTCTTTTCTTTTCTTCCATTGATATTATCTCTCTATTATTATTTTTTTCTTTTCTATTTTTCTTTTCTTTTCTTCTATTATCTCTCTTCTTATTACTAATTTTCTTTCTATTTTTTCTTTTTCTTTTTATTATCTCTCTTCTTAATATTATTTTTTCTTTTCTATTTTTCTTTTCTTTTCTTCCATTATCTCTCTTATTATTATTTTTCTATTTTTCTTTTCTTTTCTTCCATTATCTCTCTTATTATTAATTGTTCTTTTACTTCTATTTTTCTTTTCTTTTCTTCCATTATCTCTCTTAATATTATTTTTTCTTTTCTATTTTTCTTTTTCTTTTTCTTCCATTATCTCTCTTATTAATAATTTTTTTTCTATCTTTTCTTTTCTTTTCTTCCAGTATCTCCTCTCTTGTTATTTGTTTTTGTTGTTGTTCAATCCCCTCTCCACAGACCGTACCTAGAGTCGTGGTTATAGAGATCAGAATGGTATCAGACCCTTGTTAATTTTCGACCGTAATGTAATTTGCTTAATATGCTCACCAGGCCAAGGGGATTATAAGCACAAGGGAGGGAATCGAATGTCATAGTATTAGGTTTATCTCGGGAGAAGACAATGGTATTTGGGTGTTTCTTTTGTTTCTTCTTCTTAGCTGTTCTATTTTTTGTTGTTTTCTTTTCTCTTCTTTTTTTTGGTTTTTGGATTTCTTATTCTCTTCTCTTCGTTTCATTTTTTTTCTTTTTCTCTTCTTCTCTCTTCTCTCTTTCTCTTCTTCTCTCTCTCTCTCTCTCTCTCTCTCTCTCTCTCTCTCTCTCTCTCTCTCTCTCTCTCTCTCTCTTTCTCTTTCTCTCTTTCTCTTCTCTCTTTTCTCTCTTTCTCTTCTTTCTCTCTTTCTCTCTCTTTCTTCTCTTCTCTCTCTTTTCTTCTCTTCTCTCTCTCTCTTTCTCTCTTTCTCTCTTTCTCTCTTTCTCTCTTTCTCTTTTCTCTCTCTCTCTTCTCTTCTCTCCTCTCTCTCTTCTCTCTTTCTCTCTCTTCTACCCCTCCCTTCTTTGCCCCAATTTCCTTTCCCTATTAACTACACACCTTTCTCATTTTGACACCTTCCGAGCGGAGAGGGAGAGAAAGGAGAGGATATATCAAGCATGAGAGGTTTCTCATAAACCCGCCCCCTTCCAGCCCCCCCCCCTCATCTCCTCTCTCTACTCTCTTATTCTGTCCTCCTCACTCACTCCTCTATACGTGTTCTTCGACCCACTTCTTTCTCCATTCTTCGCTTTGCCTTTTCATTTCCTCTTTTTTTCTCTCTCTCTCTCTCGCTCTCGCTTCTTCCTCTCTCCTCTCTCTCTCTCTCTCTCTCTCCTCTCTCTCTCTCTCTCTCTCTCTCTCTCTCTCTCTCTCTCTCTCTCTCTCTCTCTCTCTCTCTCTCTCTCTCTCTCTCTCTCTCTCTCTCTCTCTCTCTCTCTCTCTCTCTCTCTCTCTCTCTCTCTCTCTCTCTCTCTCTCTCTCTCTCTCTCTCTCGCTCTCGCTCTCGCTCTCTCTCTATCTATCTATCTATCTATCTATCTCTCCCTTTCCCTCTTTTCTGCCCAACCTTCCCAATTCCCTCTCCCTCTTCCTCCCTTCCTCTTTCCTTCCTTCCCTCCCTCTCTCCATCCAACCATCCATTCATCCCTCCTCCCTTCCTCCCCTTCTTCCTCTTCCTCTTCCTCATTATCTCTCCCTCTCCCTTCTCTTCCTTTACCCTCCTCTTCCCCTCTTTCTCAGTCCCATTTTCCTTCCCCCTTATGTCCTCTTCTATTAAAGGCGTTTCTTGGAAAACGAGGTCATGTTGTTTATTGTGTCGAAAAGGAATGAAAGGAGAGAGAGAGAGAGAGAGAGAGAGAGAGAGAGAGAGAGAGAGAGAGAGAGAGAGAGACAGTGGGACAGACAGAGAGAGATAGACAGACAGAGCCAGAGAATGAGAGAGACAGAGAATGAGAAAGGCAGAGATAGAGACAGCCAGACAGACAAAGAGCAAGAGAGAGAGAGAGAGAGACAGTGAGGCAGACAGACAGAGAGATAAAGACAGACAGACAGACAAAGAGCAAGAGAGAGAGAGAGAGAGAAGGTGAGACAGACAGACAGAGAGATAAAGACAGACAGACAGACAAAGAGGCAAGAGAGAGGAGAGAGAGAATGGTGAGACAGACAGACAGAGAGATAAAGACAGACAGACAGACAAAGAGCAAGAGAGAGAGAGAGAGAGACAGTGAGGCAGACAGACAGAGAGATAAAGACAGACAGACAGACAAAGAGCAAGAGAGAGAGAGAGAGAGAGAGAGAGAGAGAGAGAGAGAGAGAGAGAATGAAATAGCACAAATCTATTCCCACGGTATATCATAAAACATTTACATTGTTTCAGCTGCAATCACATTATGTGGAAACAGACGCATTGTCCTGATTGGTTTAGGAATGTCGTTGTTGTTGTTGTTGTTGTGACTGTTGTTGATACTGTTATTACTGTTGTTGTTACATTTATTATAATTCTTATTGCTATTATTATTGCTGTTGGTGCCGGTGGTGTTATTGTTATTATGATGACTATTATTTAGATACTGTTATTATCGTTGTTATTGTTATTACTCCAGTTAGTATGATATCATTATCGTTATTATCATTAGTTTTTTATCATTATCATTATTATTATGATGATTATGATTATTAGGATTATCATTATCATCATCAGTATCATTATTGTTAATCTTCCTTTTATAATCACTATCATTATTGATATAATTATCATTATTATTGTTTTATCGTTATCATCATCATCATTATTATTATCCTTATTTCCATTATCATTACACCTTCATCATCTTATCATTATCACAAGTAGTAGCAATAACTACATAAATTTTTGTTATCATTATGATCATGACAACTTATTAAAAAGAAAGAGTATTAAAAGCTGTTTTGCTTTTGTCTTTCCTTCCCAAGTAAATTACACATTGCAAAGTCGAAAAATTATATATATGTTTTAAACCTCTTATTCCCATTTTCCATTTAGATTTTCTGATTTCGTTCTGACCTTTCTCAGGATTATCAAAATTTATGCAAAGAAGCTTGTCAGAATGCATTTAATTTTATTTTTTTTATTTTTTTACTTATCATCGTCCTCGTTATCTTTGCCTTGTCTATTATTGTTACTATTATTATTGTCATTACCACTGCAAATACCAATAACATTACCATTACTAATACCATTACCATTACTAATAATATCACCATTATTAGTATAATTATCATTACTGTTACCATTATACTACCATCAACATTACCATTCCTGTTACCATGGTTACCATTGTGTTTTTTTCTACCACTGTTACCATTATATTACTATTACTATTACCAGTATCATTACTCTTACCATTACTGTTACAATTACACCGTCATTACTATTGCAATTACTATTACCATAATCTTTGCCTATCTCATTGCCATTAACATTACTATTGCCATAATAATAGTAGTGCTATTGTTTCTGTTCTCATTGTCAATTTATTGCCATTATCAAAATTATTATTGCTGTTATTATTGTTATTGTTATTATTGCTATTATTGTTGTTGTTGTTGTTGTTATCAGTACCATCATTATTATTGTCATTGGTTTTGTTATTGTTATTATTATTATTATTATTACTATTTATCTTTTATCATTATTATTATTACCATTATTACTATTATTATTAGCATTGGTGTTACTGTCGTCATTATTATCATAATGATAATAATTATTATTATTGTTATCATGAAAATTATCATTAACATCATCATCTTCATCATCATCATCATCATCATCATCATCATCATCATCATCATCATCATCATCATCATCATCATCATAATCATTCATCATCATCATTATCATCATCATCATCATCATCACTGTCATCATTATCATCATCTCCATCATCATCATCATCATCATCATCATCATCGTTATTATCATCATCGTTATCATTATCATCACCACCATCATTATCACCATCATCATTATTATCATCAACATTATCATTATCATCATCATCGCCATCATCATCATCATTTATATTATTAACGATAACAAAAATATCATATTGTCATCATCATCGCATATCACCACTAACAAATTATGATTAAATGGCAGCCAGTAATTAAAATCAACTCTGCTCCTTATGAAAGTAATTAACCACGATGATAAATGATAGTTCGCTTGACATAAAGCTAGAAAAAAAGACGATTAGTCAACTCGGGCAATTATGATGATAATGACCGAAATGGAGATGATTTAATCAACACAAAGATTTATGCTAATTATAGCTAATGATTTATTTATTTTCTTGATATGTGATTAGAGAGGAACCGAAGGACATTTAGAAAATGTATTTATTTGGACAGATTTAAGAGAGAGAAAAAAAGGTATGAGTTTATGCTTATATATATATGTGTGTGTGTGTGTGTGTGTGTGTGTATATGAATGTGTGTGTGTGTGATGTATATATATGTGTGTGTGTGTGTGATAGCGTGTGTGTGTGTTGTGTGTGTGTGTGTGAGATAGATGTATGATAGATGTGTTATATGACCTATTGAGAGATGGATGGATAGATAGGTAGGCAGACAGGAAGATAGGTAGATTAAGGAGATTTGAATAGAGAAAGAGTGTGAGTGTGAGTGACGAGAGTGAGAAAGACAAGAAAAAACACACAGGAAAGGGCACCTGAACATATACACAAGCACAGATATCCCTTAATAAAAATAATAATAACCATAATAATAACAAATAATAAATA
>NW_020870146.1:824351-826851 GCF_003789085.1 Penaeus vannamei | reverse complement strand
TACATAGTATCATCAATTGCTATTAAACAACAACCACAAAAAACAATAATAACCTCAAACGAACACAAAAAATAAATAAGGACAAAAATAAATAAATAAATAAATAAACATAACGGCAGCGGACTCCCCGAGAAAGTGTCCGAAAGCGTGCAAAGAATATACTGAAATGAAAACACTTTGTCCGATTACTCTCGCACACCCTCTCCCCCCCCACCTCCTCCATCCGCGGACAAACCCCTCCCCCCCCTCCCCCCCTCGCCCTGAGCTGGATTTCCTTGTCCTTTGTGTGGAGAAATAAAAGGATGTGGAATCTTTTTTTTTTTTTTGTTCGTTTGTTTTCGTCTTCTGCTTCGTTATTTTTCTGTTTGTTTGTTTTGTGTTGTTGTTGCTGCTGTTGTTGTTATTTATGTTATCCTTATCATTTTCGTTATTATTATCATTATGATTATCATTATATTGTTATCATTATTACTATTATTATTATCATTGCTATTTCATTGTATTATTATTATTATTATTATTATTATTATTATCATCTCCTCTTCCTCTTCTCTCTCTCTCCTCTCTCCTACCTCTCCTCTCCCCTTTCCTCAATTCTCTCCCTCTCTCCTACGTCCTCTCTCCTCTCTCCTACCCTCTCTCCCTCTCTCTTATCTCCCCCTCTCCTCTCTTCTTCTCCTCTTTCTTCCTTTCTTCTCCTCTTCCCTTCCTCTTCCTCTCCATTCTTTCCAATCAAATTCTTCTTCCTTCCTATCCTCATAAAGTTTGTTTGTTTTCTTCTTCTTCTTCTTCTTCTTCTTCTTCTTCTTCTTCTTCTTCTTCTTCTTCTTCTTCTTCTTCTTCTTCTTCTTCTTCTTCTTCTTCTTTTCCGACGAGCATCAACTGAAGATTATCCCAAGGAAACTACTTTTCTTACTATGGGCGTCCTTTGTCGTCCGTGTGTGCCTTGTCCTTATCCTTGTCCGTGTTTCTCGGCCTTCTTGTGTGGGATTATGTGGGTGTGTGGGTGTGGGTGTGGGAGGGATCTGTGTGTATGTGTGGAGGGGTGGACGTTTGTGTGGGGGGTGGGGTGGAGGTGTGTGTGTGTGTGGTGTGTGTGTGTGTGTGTGTGTGTGTGTGTGTGTGTGTGTGTGTGTGGTGTGTGTGTGTGTGTGTGTGTGTGTGTGTGTGTGTGTGTGTGTGTGTGTGTGTGTGTGTGTGTGTGTGTGTGTGTGTGTGTGTGTGTGTGTGTGTGTGTGTGTGTGTGTGTGTGTGTGTGTGTGTGTGTGTGTGTGTGTGTGTGTGTGTGTGTGTGTGTGTGTGTGTGTGTGTGTGTGTGTGTGTGTGTGTGTGTGTGTGTGTGTGTGTGTGTGTGTGTGTGTGTGTGTGTTGTGTGTGTGTGTGTGTTGTGTGTGTGTGTGTGTGTGTGTGTGTGTGTGTGTGTGTGTGTGTGTGTGTGTGCGGCGGTCTGTGTCCAAACACATTCAAATTTACAAGCATATCCATAAAGACTAACACCCAAGTCAATATATCTACCCTACACATTAAAAAAAATCTTTACATAAAAAATACATCTTCACATAATAAAATCTACACATTAAAAGAAATACACATATGTATTAGAAAATGCATCTACTTATTATAAAAAATACATCAACATGTTTAATACATCTTCTCATTAAAACGAAATACACCAACACATTTTTAAAAATCTACACATTCAAAAATTACACCTACACATAAAAAGAAAATAAACCTACACATTAAAAAAATACAAAAAATACATCTACACATTAAAAAAAATACATCTTCACATAAAAACACAACTACACCCCAAAAAAACGCAAAGAAAAAAATCTTTTAGTCCCCCCACTCAAATCCCTCTTATTGTAAGCTCTCCTAAAGATGTGACGAATTATTTTGATAAACGACTTTATTCCCGAGGGTGGGGGTGGGGGGAGGGAGAGGGAGAGGGGAGGGAGAGGGGAGGGCAGGAGGAAATCACAGGGGAAGGAAGGGAGTGATAAAGAGCTTTTCTTTATTAGTGCTGTGAAAGGGTGGTGATTAGAATGGTGATGGAGATGGTGTGTCACGCCACGATAGATAATGATGATGATGATAGATTTGTTATCATTATGGTATGATGTGATGGTGCTGATGACATTACTCTTACTGACATTATTATTATTATCATTGTTATTGTCATTATGATTATCATTATTACTGTTGTTATCATTGTCATTATTACTATTATCATTATTATCATTATCCTTTCTATTGTTATTATCATTTTCAATATTGATATTGTTATTATCATTATTTTCATTATTATTATTATTACTGTTGTTGTTGTTGTTATTGCTGTTGTTGTTATCTATTATCATCATTAATATCACCATTATGTTTATTGTTATTGTTATTGTTATTATTATTATTATTATTATTATTATTATTATTATTATTATCATCATCATTATTATCATTATAATATTTTGTTATTACTATCTCATATTATTATTAT
>NW_020870146.1:809351-814351 GCF_003789085.1 Penaeus vannamei | reverse complement strand
TCTATCTCTCTATCACCCTCTCTCCCTCCCTCTCTCCCTCCCTCTCCCTCCCTCTTCCCTCCCTCTCTCCCTCCCTCTCTCCCTCCCTCTCTCCCCTCCTCTCTTCTCCTCTCCCTCTCTCCCTCCCTCCTCTCTCCCTCTCTCCCTCTCTCCTTCTCTCTATCTCTGGGGGTAGAGGGTGGGAGGGGTGGAAGGGAGTTGGGGGAGTATTTGATGTTTTTTTCTTGTCTTGTCTTTCTTGTCTTGTCTTGTCTTGTCTTGTCTTGTCTGTCTTGTCTTGTTGCTTGTCCTTGTTGTCTGTCTTGTCCTTGTTTTGTCTTGTCTTGTCTTGTCTTGTCTTGTCTTGTCTTGTCTTGTCTTGTCTTGTCTTGTCTTGTCTTGTCTTGTCTTGTCTTGTCTTGTCTGTGTCTTGTGTCTTGTCTTGTTTGTCTTGTCTTGTCTTGTCTTGTCTTGTCTTGTCTTGTCTCTTGTCTTGTCTTGTCTTGTCTTGTCTTGTCTTGTCTTGTCTTGTCTATCTTGTCTTGTCTTGTCTTGTCTTGTCTTGTCTTGTCTTGTCTTGTCTTGTCTTGTCTTGTCTTGTCTTGTCTTGTCTTGTCTTTGTCTTGTCTTGTCTTGTCTTGTCTTGTCTTGTCTTGTCTTGTCTTGTTCTTGTCTTGTCTTGTCTTGTCTTGTCTTGTCTTGTCTTGTCTTGTCTGTCTTGTCTGTCTTGTCTTGTCTTGTCTTCTTGTCTTGTCTTGTCTTGTCTTGTCTGTGTCTTGTCTTGTCTTGTCTTGTGTCTTGTCTTGTGTTGTCTTGTCTTGTCTTGTCTTGTCTTGTCTTGTCTTGTCTTTGTCTTGTCTTGTCTTGTCTTGTCTTGTCTTGTCTTTTTGTCTTGTCTTGTCTTGTCTTGTCTTGTCTTGTCTTGTCTTGTCTTGTCTTGTCTTGTCTTGTCTTGTCTTGTCTTGTCTTGTCTTGTCTTGTCTTGTCTTGTCTTGTCTTGTCTTGTCTTTCTTGTCTTCTTGTCTTGTCTTGTCTTGTCTTGTCTTGTCTTGTCTTGTCTTGTCTTGTCTTGTCTTGTCTTGTCTTGTCTTGTCTGTCTTGTTGTCTGTCTTGTCTTGTCTTGTCTTGTCTTGTCTTTCTTGTGTCTTGTCTGTCTTGTCTTGTCTTGTCTTGTCTTGTGTCTTTCTTGTCTTGTCTTGTCTTGTCTTGTCTTGTCTTGTCTTGGTCTGTCTATCGGTATTCTGATAACATTTTATTTATCTTCGTTTTTTTATGCATTTCTCTGTATTATTTCTCTCTCTCTCTCTCTCTCTCTCTCTCTCTCTCTCTCTCTCTCTCTCTCTCTCTCTCTCTCTCTCTCTCTCTCTCTCTCTCTCTCTCTCTCTCTCTCTCTCTCTCTCTCCTCTCTCTCTCTCCTCTCTTCTCTTTGGATCCTCTGATATAAATACATGATTGAATCATTAACATTTTCTCTTTTTATCTCTTTCTTTCTGTCTCTTTATATCCTTTGATATAAATACATGATTGAATTATTAACATTTTCTCTTTTTTTTTCTCTTTCTTTCCGTCTCTTTATATCCTCTGATATAAATACATTTTCTCTTCCCCTTTCTCTCTCGCTTCCTCAACCTCCTGTCAAGAGAGTTTAGTTTAGTTTAGGTCTTTATCTACCACCCTATCTACCTTCAGAGGGGTGGGCAAGCTGTAGTACATGTGATGCGCGGTCATAACGTTTCATAATTGTATTACATTGGAAATTTAGACAATAATATTATTATCGTCTTTACTATATCACTTTATAAACACAGTTACATGTGTGGTCAAAGCATTACATAATAGTATTACATCGGATATTTAGGATATAATACCATTACAATCTGTACTATATCAGTTTAGAAAAAAAACGATTACATGTATTGTCCTAGCATTATTTAATGATATTATATTACATGGATGGAATGATTACACAGTCCTAGGTAAATGAAATGTGGCGTGTCGTTCCCGTAGAAATGTTACCGTTGCGAAGTGAATCTCGTGCAGATTGTACCCAAGTGACGGTTTTTATTTTTGATTTCCCTTTCCTGCTTTTAATCTTCTTTCGATTTCTTGTCTTTTTCTTTTCTTTCTCTTCTCATATTTTGCCTCGTATTATCTGTTTATTTTTTTTTCTCTCTCTCTGTCTTTCTTTCTTCTGTCTCTTTTTCTCTACTTTTCCGTCTCTCTTTCTTCTCTCTCTCTCTCTCTCTCTCTCTCTCTCTCTCTCTCTCTCTCTCTCTCTCTCTCTCTCTCTCTCTCTCTCTCTATCTATATATCTAGCTAACAAGCTAGCTAGCTAGCGATCTTTCCCTTTCTCCTTCTCTTTCTTTACCTCATTCTATTTTTCTTCCTCTTCTTCTCCCTCTTCTTCCTCCTCCATCCCTCTTCCTCCTCCCTCCTCATCCCTCTTCCTCCCTCCCTTCTCTCATCCCTCCTTTCTCCGCCTCTCTCCTTCTCCCCGCCATCCGCAATATAGCCCTTATTTCCCTAACCGCTTAGTGCCTTAATTCCTTTTGTGTTCGTCTCAGGGTGTAATCGGGAGGCCAAGCTGAGGTTATTGAATCACCGAGAGTTTCTCCTTAAAACTTTTTTTCCCACACGTGGCTCGTTTTTTTTGTTATTTTTGGGTTGAGAATTCTCTTTTTTGTGCGTGCGTGTGTGTGTGTGTGATTTTTTTTTTGTTGATTTTTTGTTATTCGTTTTATTGATATGTTTTTTTGCCAATTTTTTTTCTTCGTTCTGTCAGTTTTTCTTTGTTTCTTGTATTATGAGTTTTACATCCTTTTTTAGGCCATTTTTTGTTGTTTTCTCTTTTGGCAATTTTCTTTTCTTTTCCTTTTTTTCTTTTTTTGTCATTATATCCATTTTATCCTTCCTGTCTTTCTCTCTGTTTATCTTTCTCTTGCCTTTTCATCTGCCTTCTCGTTATTTTTCCCTTTATATCCCTTTTTCTCCTTTCCTTTAATAATTTCTCTCCTCTTTTCTCCCCAGGTTTTCCTCGTCTCAAGGCCATGTCACGCCCGAGAGAGGCGAGTGTCGTCCCCGCCGTCCAGAAGCAATGACTTCAAGGACGACCTCGACTTCTCCTCGGCAGGTCATGGGTCCTCGCGGTTCTCCAACGAGTACGACCCTTGCCCTCACCTTCCGCTCGAGGGCCAGAAGGAAGGCGAGGAGGAGGACGACGATAAGTGCCGAGGTTTCCTTCGAGGACGACCTCGAGCCACGTCGGCCTCGATCTCTAGCGACGAAGATCTCTTCCTCGAGAGCCAGGTCGCTGGGGGTCACAGCGCAGAGGTCAGCAGCTCGCTTCCCTTCGAGGCTATCGGAGGTGAAAGGTCACAGGTCAAGAGAAGTAGAAGGAAAAGGAGAAACACCGATGATGAGAGAGGAGAAAGAGAGAGAAGTGAAGGAGAAGAGGAAGAGGAGATGGACGAGAGAATGGAAATAATTGAGAAGGATGTTGCGGAGGAGATCGAGCGCAACCTCAGTGAGAACCTGAGGGTCACACGCAGCGAGGTTGACCTTGAGGGAGAAGGTCAGAAGCTGTGTAGGTCGGGGGTGAGTGATTCCAAGTCTGTGATTGAATTTCCAAATGTCAAGGTTCGTGAAAAAGAAAAAAATATATATTTTTCACTCGAACAATTTCACATGATTAAGATTTGCAAATGGTTATCAGTTTCTCACATAAAAATAAATGCAACACGGACAATAACAAATACATTGCACGTTTTTTAGTTCATTTGCAAATAGATAAGGTCAGGAACGAGATATATTAACTTCGCCAAGTGACACCAGTTAGTCAATAAAGGGTTTAATTCGCACAAGAAGTTATGTAAATTTTGTTTTTCTTTTTTATTTTCCTTTTTTTTTCCTATTTGCCACGTTTCTCTAGTAATCTATTGAGTAATTTGATTCAGTTCTTGTAATCTATTTAATTTTTTTTCGGTAGTTTTAAACATTTACATTTACGTTTAGATGCATATTCATTCAATGAGGTCTCATATATTTGTCTCCAGAATTCTTTTTATATGTTTCTTCATTACCTTTGCAATTAATTTATTATTTCACAGCGTCTAGTTAATCACTACTTGTCTGTCTCATTGTCATCTGACCTGCTTTGCTGTGTATTTTAATTGGTTTCTGTTATTCTCTATTCTAATTTTGTCTCTTATCTATCTTCGTTTGCGTCAGCCAACCTAATCATTCACCCATCTTCCAAATATTATTACAACTCAAACCACCCATTACAACATCAATTTACCTTAGTCAACCAAATCAATATAATCAGCTCTTTCCCAAATCCCTTACGCATGAAAAAAATTACACCAGTCTTCCCTAAACCAATCCTCGCGTTTTCTATATCTCCATTACCGAACCGTTCGTTTTCTACACAAACTTAACCCTCCGTTTTCTATACGCTCCTCTTCCAACCCGCCCTTCTCTCCTCACATTCCAGATGAAGCTCCTGCCACCGGACTTATACGAAGCGGACACCTGCGCCCTCTGTTACCACTACATGAGAAATACCGACCTCTTTGTGAACAAATGGAAAAGCGTGGACGCGGAGAGGAACAGCTGGGAAGGAGATACAACTCGCGTCTACACCATCAACGTCTTGGAGACCCCGGAAGGCTCCTTGGTGAGTTTTGGAGGAAGGGAATTAGTCAAGAGAGGCCTTTAGCGAGGATGAGGAGTTGAGTGGGGAGAGGATGGGGGTGGATGGGAGAAAGAGGAGGGGATAGAGGGAAGGTGGGAGGAAGAAAGGGGGTAGGGAGGGAGAGAGAGAGAGAGAGAGAGAGAGAGAGAGAGAGAGAGAGAGAGAGAGAGAGAGAAAGAGAGGGAGAGAGAGAGAGAAAAGAAGACAAACAAACAAACAGATAGGCAGGCAGACAGACAGGGAGGAGAAGACAGACAGACAAAGAGATAGACAGACAGAGAAGAGAGAAATCAATATAGATAATCATATATACTTCAGCATTTATATT
>NW_020870146.1:796851-799351 GCF_003789085.1 Penaeus vannamei | reverse complement strand
ACCATAGCACGCCCCTTGGACCACATTACCCTTTGGTTGATGGGTCCCCGGGTAAACCAAACAATATCCTTGTTTTTGGTAAAATCTCTCTCTCTCTCTCTCTCTCTCTCTCTCTCTCTCTCTCTCTCTCTCTCTCTCTCTCTCTCTCTCTCTCTCTCTCTCTCTCTCTCTCTCTCTCTCTCTCTCATCTTCTCTCTCTCTCTCTCTCTCTCTCTCTCTCTCTCATCTCTCTCTCTCTCTCTCTCTCCTCTCCTCTCTCTCTCTCTCTCTCTCTCCTCTCTCTCTCTCTCTCTCTCTCTCTCTCTCTCTCTCTCTCTCTCTCTCTCTCTCTCTCTCTCTCTTCTCTCTCTCTCTCTCTCTCTTCTTCCCTCATACTGTCTAACGTATTAGGGTTAAACACGTAATGATAAAGAGAGAGATAGAGAGGAAATAAAGATGGAGGAAATGAAGGGGAAACGAGGGAAGGGACGAGAGAGAAGGAGGGAAGGAGAGAAAATTAAAAAAGAAGAGCGAGATTAAGGGGAAATAAGCGAAGGAAGGAGATGTAGATTAGAAAAGGCAAGAGGGGAGAAAAGGAGAAGAGGTTAATGAGGAAAAGGGAAATATTGAAAGAGGCGAAAGAGAAAAAGGGGAGATGTGAAAAGAGGAGAAGGAGGGAAAAAGGGGATTAGGAAATAAATGGGAAAATGGAAGGAGAGAAAGGAGGAAAAAGAAGAACGAGGGAAAAGGAGACATGAATAGGAGAAAGTTGAAATTTGAGAATAAAGAGAAAATAGAAATGGAAAAAGAAGCCAAGGTTAGGAAAAGAGAAAATATAAAAAAGAGAATAAGGAAAAAGGAAGAATGGGAATCGGAAGAGGCGAATATATGGAAAGAAATTTTTAAAAAAGGATAAAGGTTGAATATTAAAAAAAAGAGAAATAAGTAAAAGAGATCAGAAAAAATAGGGAAAAGAAGGAATGAAAGAGGGAATGCGGGAAGTGTGAGAAAGGGGAAATAGAAGGAATTAGAGATAGGGAAGCGATAGAGGGAGAAAAAATGAAGAAGGAGCAAACAAACAAACAGATATATGAATACATGCATACATTTATGAATATATATATATATATATATATATATATATATATATATATATATATATATATATGTATGTGTGTGTGTGTGTGTGTGTGTGTGTGTGTGTGTGTGTGTGTGAGATTGTCTGTGTATGTATGTAGGCATGCATTTATTCATCTATGTATGTATGTGTGTGAATATATAATGAGTGTATATGTATGTATGTAAGTAGGCATGCATTTATTCATCCATGTATGTATGCGTGTGTGAAAAATAATGATCAAGTCATATATAGTAACAGAATGTATATGTATGTATGTATGCATGTATTTATTCATCTATGTATGCATGTGTGTGAATATATAATGACCAAGTAATATATAGTAACAGAACGTGTATGTATATATCTATGTAGGCATGTATTTATTCATCTATGTATGTATGTGCGAAGATATAAAAATCAAGCATATATTTCTAACAGAATGTATATGTATGTATGTATGTATGTAGGCATGTATTTATTCATCGATGTATGTGCGAAAATATAAAAATCAAGTGATATATTCTGACAGAATGTATCATAAACATATTCAAATTATCTCTTGCACTGAGATGTTCAAACAACCCTGTTCATATCACCGATTTCCCTCCTCCGAGTTCATTATGATAACATGCGTAATCAGCTGTGTTATAAGTTTCAGCTTTCTTGGGTAATATTAGCATTAATATTGACATTTAACATCAACGATATTGATGTATGTGTGTAGAATTTGCTATTGTTAACATTGCTTCGAGATGAGAAATGCATCGTGAATTATATATATATATATATATATATATATATATATATATATATATATATATATATATATATATATATATATATATATATATATATATATATATATATATCGTAATCGGTAGCAGAATAATTAATAGCGTTTTCTTTTTTTGAGGAGCAGGAGGAGGAGGAGGATTAACAATTTTGATTAATTTCATAATTTCTTCTTATCTTCGTTATCATTCATATCATTGTTATTACATTTATTACTGTTGCTACCACCACTGACAACACAGAACCAATAGTCTATCTTAATTACTGTCACCTCAATCGTCTCTAATACCTGATTTAATTGTCAACTTTTCATTAATTAACTTTTCATTAATTACCCACATTGCCACCACCTTCCTCACTACAAGTACGGCTGCCGTTTCTGTTTTCCAACACTAGGATTTCTCTCTCAGTGACATCATCATTTTGGAGTTACTCTCTGCCACCACAACCATTCCTTTGGTTTACAACACTCATTTTTTTTCCACCACAAGCCTTCTCTCACAACCACTTTAATTTCCAATACTACCTAGACTGCTGCTGCCCTCACAAACTAATGATTTCCAACATCCCCTTCCCACACTACCAAGATCCTCCTCCTCATTGCCCCAT
>NW_020870146.1:784351-786851 GCF_003789085.1 Penaeus vannamei | reverse complement strand
AGGTGGGGATTAGCGTGTGTTTTAACCAGAGCCTGATTTTGTTAAGCGAAAAGTTCTGTTCTGTTGTGGTCTGTTATGTATGGGTGAGAAGGGGGTGGCTGTGTTTGGTGGGGGGGATGTGGTGTGTGGGGGGGGGGAGAGGGGGGGAGGGTGTGTGTGTGAGTGTGTATGTGTGTTTGGATGTGTGTATGGGTGTGGTGTCTGATTGGGTAGATGTGTGGGTGTGGTGTGGGTGTGTGTGTGTGTGTGTGTGGTGTGTGTGTGTGTGTGTGTGTGTGTGTTTGCTTACGTGTTTATATTTGCATATACCTGGTTGTATGTGTACGCGTGCTTCTATGTACATAGAAAATATACACACATAAAACAGATTCTAAAAAGAAAGCCATAAAGGTGAAAATACCATCACAAGTGATTATAATTCCATCCATGACTAAATAATTAAATTTCCCTCGTCCTTATCAATAATCATGATGCACGATCACGAAAGATCACTCACCTTCAGGATTTAATTGCAAACTGCATGATGATTGCATTCAGGAGTGGAGGAGGGGCGAGATAAGTGAACGAAGGAGGGAGGGGAATGAGAGATAACGGAGAGGTAGGGAGGGAAGCGAAGGAAGGTGAGGGGTAGGAAGGAGGAGGGAGAAGGTGGGGAGAGATGGAGAGAAGGAGAGAGGAGGTGAGGAGGAGAAAAGGGCCGATAACGGAGAGAGAAGAGGAAAGAAGTCAAGAAAGATGAGTTGGAGAGGAGAGACGAGGGAGGGAAGAAAGGGGAGAGAGTGAGGGGAAATGGGGAGAATAAGGGAAAGAGAAAAGGATGGGGGAAGGAAGGAAGAGAGATAGGAAAAATAGAGAGGGAGAGAGATGAGAAGGAAGAGTGTGGGAGAAGAAATGAAGAGAGATAGGAAAAATAGAGAGGGAGAGAGATGAGAAGGAAGAGTGTGGGAGAAGAAAAGAAGAGATAGAGGGAGAGAGAGGGAAGAAGGAGCGAAGATGGGAGAGCAGGGAAAAGGAGAGAGAAATAAGAAGAGAGGGAGGGGAAACTGAGAGAGGGAGAATGAAAGGATAGATAAAGAGAGAGCAAATGAAAATAAAGAAAGAATGAGGAAGGGGAGGATGGTTAAATATTTACTTCTGTTCTTTCCATCATAATTCTTAACATTAAGAATTTCCACTTTGTTAAAGCCTCTTAAACAGTTCTGAAATAAAGATGAGATAATCAGAGAAATGGAAACGCGTATGTGGAGATGGCAATGAAAAGAATAAAAGGAGACGATAATAATACTGAAAAAAACACAAGAACAAAAATAATAAGAAAAGGAAGGGCGAAACAGAGAAAAAATGATAGTTAATGGAAATGGACAAGCGATGATTATTCAGATGATAATAATGAAAAGACAATAATTGTTCAAATAATAATTAATCAAACGGTAATGACCAAAAGGTGATAATTAAAAGGTGACGAATAATCAAAAAGTGACGATAAAAAAAAAAAACATAAACAATAGACCGTATGATATATAGCACAGAAGCAGAAAAAAACATTGACTAAAGTGAAGGAACATATTAGGAAATAATGCACAAGAATCTAGACTCAGAAACAGAAACTCCGCTAAACGAGCCTTGTTAGAGCCTGAGGTAGTGAAATATGGTGTTTATTCCCTTAGACTTTTGCATTTTCCTGAATTCCTCCTCCTCCTCCTCTCTTTCTTCCTCCTCCTCTTCCTCCTCCTCCTCCGCCTCTACTACCACCTCTACCATCACCTTCTCCACTCCCATTTTCACTCCCTTTCTCTCCTCCTCCTCTTCCTCTCCTCCTCCTCCTCCTCCTCCTCCTCCTCCTCCTCCTCCTCCTCCTCCTCCTCCTCTTTCTCCTCCTCCTCCTCTTTCTCCTCCTCTCCTCTTTCTCTCCTTCTCCTCCTCCTCCTCCTCCTCCTCTCTCCTCCTCCTCCTCTTTCTCCTCCTTCCTCTCTTTCTCCTCCCCTCCTCTTTCTCCTCCTCCTCTTTCTCTCCTCCTCCTCTTTCTCCTCTCTCCTCTCCTCCTCTTCCTCTTTCTCCTCCTCCTCCTCCTTCTCCTTACCTCCTCTTTCTCCTCCTTCTCCTCTTTCTCCTCTCCTCCTTCTCCCTCCTCTCCTTTTCTCTCTTCTTCTCCTCCTCCTACTTTCCTACACTCCTCTCCTCCTTTTCCTCCTTCTCTCTCCGTCCTCTCCTCCTCCTCCTCCTCCCCCTCTACCAACCACACCTCCACCACACACCTTCCCCACTCCCACCTCCTTATCCACTGTCTTCCCCTTTCCCACGCCTTAATCCTCTCCTTTCCTCCTCTCCCCTCCGCCTCTTTCTTCTTCCTCCCTCCTTTTCTCTCCTCCTCCTCCTCCCTCATTTTCTGCCTCCTCCTCCCCTACCCTCTCCCTCCCTCCCTCTCCTCTTTCTCCCTCCTCTTCCTCTTTCTCCTTCCTCTTCCTCTCTCTTTCTCCTCCTCCTCCTCTTTTCTCCTCTC
>NW_020870146.1:766507-774007 GCF_003789085.1 Penaeus vannamei | reverse complement strand
GTATATCTGCAAGTTACATCATATGATGTTAAAGCTATTTTTAAACTTGGCAGACTATATTTTGCTCCCATATACCTTGAAAAGACGTTTGGCCTGAACTGGGGTAAATAATTAAGTGATATTTGTTTTTTTTCTATACTTCCCATGTTATCTTTCATTCTATAATAGTAAGAATTGTTTTTAAGATTTTTATGCCACTAATTGCGCACTACAGGCAAGACCGCAAGAACCCTATTGCGCAGTTTACGGGATAAGCTGAAGTGGGTCAGGAAATTTTTAATGAGCACCCCACGTATATGAATGTGTGTGTGAGTGTGTGTGTGTTACCCGCGTCGTTCAATTGTTGCTCAATATGAAAAAATAATCTGAGTGAGTGGAAATAGAATTTTTAAAAATGTACGCCTCTTTTTGAAATTAAAAATGAAATTGAATATGCATAAAAGGGCGATTGAAAAAAAATAAGAACATATGAATAAATACATGTATTGTGGATCAAAAAAATAATACAAAAAAAATTATTGCATGAAAAACTTGACAAACTATATGTAGATGCATATAAAACAATCACAAAAAATATATTTTGGCCCCCCCAAAAAAAAGTGAAATGCAGAGCCCTAAATTAGCACACAGTTCTCAAAACCACAGGGAGAAAATAGCTAAATGATCGTTATTCTATGCAATCCAAAGAAGTTTCCAAAAAAAAAATGTGAAAAAAATGAAAAGTAAAAATAAAACGTATAATACTTGAGCAACAAGCGGAAAGTACGTTTTTTTTTATCACATGAAAACACAACAAAAAATATTCACACTTATACGAATAAAAAAAAAAAAATCACGCACTAAAAAAGAAATTCTTACACATCAACTGACTTTTATTTCAAAATTACTGCAGAAAAAATAAATTATCATACCTATATAATTAAAAGTAAAGCGCCGTTTTATACAATATACTTTGATTACTTAGAAAAATAACATTAACAGTCAAACTCCATACAAAAAATAATAGAAAATAAGAGCGGCTTTTCTATATAATGCCGTATAATCACTTCAAAATAATATTAATAATCATACACGATAAAAATGATAAAAGTAAAGGCACGTGTTTGTTTGTTTGTTTTTGTTGTTTTTTTTTTACAACGCCCTTTAATCACTAAAAAAGATGCATTAAGAATCATACCCCATACAAAAAAAAAAGTAAATAAATAAATAAAACTAAAAAATAGAATAATAGATAAATAAAAATAAAAAATAAAACCGCTGAGTTCACACGCATCTCCCTATTCTTGTACAAACACAGACCGCGTATTTCCTCTGACAAATGATATATCCAATAAAGTGACAATTTCCCTCGCGCGCGCGTGTGTCATATCTGACGCTCCCTGTGTCATTAACGTAAGTGGCACGGGTGTCACCTGTTTGGGAAGCTAGAGACAAGAGAGCGAATTGGTGTGTCATATGCCTTCCGTTTCTAGTATTTTTTTGTTGTTGTTGTTGTTGTGATTTTGAGTCAGGGAGAAAGTTGAGCGAATTTTTTTTTTTTTTGTTTGTGTTTTGGACGAATGTTGTTGTTTGTTTCTTGTTGTGTGATGTGTTGGAATTTATTGTTGTTATTATTATCATTATCATTGTCGTTATCATTTATCAGTGTTGTTATTCTTATTGTTATTGATATCATTATTTTCATTGTCATTTTCATTATTGTTATTACAACTACTATTATCATTGTTATCATTATTGTTATAATAATTATTATTATTATTGTTGTTGTTGTTGTTTTCCTTATTATTATTGTTATAATCACTATTATTATATTATCATCATTTTGATTATTATGTTATCATTATCATTATTATTATTGTTATTATATTATATTATTATTATTATTATTTTATTATTAATATTATTATTATATTATTATTATATTATTATATTGTTATCATTATCACTATCATTATCATTATTATTGCCATTATCCGTACTATTACTATTATTAGTAGTATTTATATTATTATATTATTATCATTCCGATCATATGTCATATCATCATTATTTCAACTATCAATCGTTACTAATACTATCATTATTAACATATGGATCACCATTATTACATTGTTATCACTATTACTATAATCATTATTGTCAGTACAGAGCATTAGCATGATTATTATTATCATTATCATATTATTATCATAGCATTATTATTTATCATTATGTCACTACCATTATTATTATTAGCATTATTTTCATTTTCATTTATCATATTGTTATTGATAAATTTATTAATCTTCTCTTTTAATGAGTAGTGCTTTCCCTTCGCTTTTTACGAGACCACAAGCCCATCCCACTGCCATTCCCATTCTCACTCGTCCCTCCTTCTCCCACAAGCCCTCCCCTCCCACTAGCCCCCCCCCTCCCCCTTCCTCTAGCCCCCCCCCTCCCCCCTCCTACTAGCCCCCCCCCTTCCTTCTCAATGGCTCCGCCCTTTTCTCTCCCCTCCTCCCCGCTGTCCTCCCCATTCGCCCTCCCCCTATCCCACGCCCCTCACCGTTCCTCTTGCCGTCCGCCTCCCCGGTCCCCTCGCCCTCCCCGCCCCGTTCCCCTCGCCTCCCCTCTCCCTCTCCCTCTCTCCCCCCGCCCCTCCCCCTCTCCCCTCCCCTCTCCTCCCTCCCTCCCCTCTCCCTCTCATCACTCCTCTCCCCGTCTCCCCCTCCCCTCCTCCCCGTGCTCCCCCTCCCGTCCTCCCCCCCTCGTCCCTCCCCCTTCTCCCTGCCCTCCCCTATCCCACGCCCATCCCCCTCTCCCTCCTCCCCTCCCGTGCTCCCCTCTCCTCCCCCCCCCCTCCCGTAGCGAAAGTGACAGCAGTCTGAAAGGATATTTACGACTTTTTATTTCCCTTTTTATCCGGTTGTGGGGTTTGGTTGTTGTTTTGTTTGTTCTCGTCTCCTTTTGTCTTTTCTGTGTTATCGCTTTTGTCTTTCTCTCTCCTTTTCTGGCTGCTGTTTTGTCTTCTCTCTGTCTCTCCGTTCTGTCCTCTCTCTTTCTCTCTCTCTCTCTCGCTGTCTGTCTCTCTTTTCTTAGCTCTCGCTTTCTCCCTCTCTCTCTTTCTCTCTTCTCTCTCTCTCTCTCTCTCTCTCTCTCTCTCTCTCTCTCTCTCTCTCTCTCTCTCTCTCTCTCTCTCTCTCTCTCTCTTCTCTCTCTCTCTCTTCTCTCCTCCCTCCCTCTCTCTCCCCCCTCTCTCTCTTTCTTCTTCTTCTTTCTCTCTCTCTCTCTCTCTCTCTCTCTCTCTCTCTCTCTCTCTCTCTCTCTCTCTCTCTCTCTCTCTCTCTTCTCTCCTCTCTCTCTCTCTCTCTTTCTCCTCTTCTCTATCTCTCTCTTCTCTCTCCTCTCTCTCTCTCTCTCTCTCTCTCTCTTCCTCTCTCCTCTCTTTCTCTCTCTCTCTCTCTCTCTCTCTCTCTCTCCTTCTCTCTCTCTCTCTCCCTCTCCCTCTCTCCTCTCTCTCTCCCCCTCTTCCCTCTCTCCCTCTCTCTCTCTCTCCCTCTCCTCTCTCCCTCTCTCTCTCCTCTTCTCTCTCTCTCTCTCTCTCTCTCTCTCTCTCTATCTATCTATCTCTTTGTCTCTCTCTTTCTTTCTCTCTCTCTCTCTTTTCTCTTCTTCTCTCTTTCTCTCTCTTTCTCTTTCTCTCTCTTCTCTTTCTCTCTTTCTCTCTTTCTCTCTTTCCCTCTTTCTTCCTTTCTCGCTACCTCCCTTCCTCTCTCCTTCCCAATCTCTTTTCTATCGCTCTCTCTCTCTTGCTCCCTCATTTCCTCCTACATTGATTACAAATGAAAACAAAAAATAAATTTAAAAAAAAAGTTTTTACAAATGTTCAAAAATGTTCACTTGTTATCTGAGTGCGTGAAAAGGTTCAGTGCCAGAAATAGAAAAATCTATATAAAAATAAAGATGGTAAAACATTCAGTATTTTAGGGTCGGATTGACAGAGAAAAGAATAAATATTTACAGGCAAACAGATAGACTCATTGATGGATAGATAGATAGATGAGGTGAGTAGATAGATGGATTAGAAGGATAGATGTACTTAAATAGATGGAGGAATATGAGAGAAAAGGGCAAGAAATACACTAAATAGAAGAATTTAAGAATTGAAGAATAGTAGAGCGAGAAAGTAAAAAGAATAACGAGATAGACTGACAGATGGATGGAAAAGTACATAGAGAAACATGAATTTATAACCTCTCTCTGACAGGGATTCGAACCCCCACCGCCATTGCAAAGAATTCACAAGACGGGCACTCTATCCACTGATGGCGGTGGGGGTTCGAATCCCTGTCAGAGAGATTATAAATTCATGATATCAAATGAGAGACGTATAACTGTCAACAGATAACATATCATAAACAAGAACATATAACTGACAGTTGACAGAGATAGAAAGAGAGAGAGAAAGGAAGGAGGAACTGTGAGAGAGAGAGAGAGAAAGGAGAGAAGAATTATGAAAGAGAGAAAGAGAAAGGAAGAGAGACGGAACATGTAGAGAGAAAGATGGATCTGGAAAAAGTAAGAGAAACTATATTATAATAAATTACCATGACCATTATCAAAAGATATCCATATGTCACCAAACTTTTGCTTCTTCCTCCATTTTTCTTTTTTCTTTTTTTCAATTTTGTTACTTGTTTTTTTTTTCTTGTTCTGTATACATTTACATATATATGTAGCTTTACCCTCCCCCCCCCCTACCCTCACACTTAAGAAGTCTATAGAACTTTGAACACATGAGTTTCAACAAATTAGCATAGTCAGTACACCACAGAATAGTGGGAGAAAAACAACAAAAGGAAAGAGAAAGAAAAGACAAGAGAGAGAATGAAAAAAAAATAGTAAAACGTGATTAACTAAGAATTTTTAAAGAGATAGGAAAGAGAAAGAAAAAAAAACAGTAAAACATAATAGCTTGATTAAGCATCTTAAAAAGAGACATGAAAACAGTAAAACAGTAAATTGATGGAGAATTAAAGAAAATAGAAAAAAATAGTAAAACAGTAAATTTAAAAGTGATACAAAAACAGTAAAACATAGTAAATTGAAGAAGAATAAAAGAAAATTGAAAAAAAATAGTAAAACATAGTACATTTAGAGTGATCCAAAAACAGTAAAACAGTAAATTGATGAAGAATTTAAGAAAAAAAAAAAAGCAAACCATAATACATTTTTTTTTTTTATTTCAATAAAAAAGATTTTGAAAAAAGTAGACTCGAAGGTGAGATAGCGAGGCTGTGACCGCCACCCCCATCTCTGTCTTTAACAGGTCTGTGCCCTCCTGGCTCGGTCCTTTCAGCGCTATCACGCCCAAAGGAAGATTGGGGGGAGCAGTAGGGGGGGTCCGCGCGCAGGAGAACAGCAGAACAGCACTCTCACGACGCTGCAGCCAAACGAGCGCCCACGAGACCGAGTGAAGCAGCAGCAAGTTTAAAAAGCTGTGCCAGGCTGTTCTGTCGGTCTCTCGATAAGGGGAATGGGCGGTTCCCCTCATGTCAGTATTGATGTGTAGTTTCCCCCGTGTGTAGGGTTTGTAGGCGTGCACACACCCACGTACATGTTTACTAAAATGTGCACATTCGTATGCCCCCATACGTACTGGGACACAGATGTGCACATTCGTAGGTACTCACCTGTACAGGCATACACAAATGTGCACACACACGTACAGGTACATGTATACTTAGGTAAGCATACCCGTAGTGTACACACGAATACGCACATCAATACGTACATAAGCTTACGAATGCAAACGCAAATCCATATCAACGTATGCACAAGGATTTGATATGTGTCTATGGCTTTACACCGCATACTCACACACATGGTAAAGGCATACACGCAGTTAGTAAATGATGAAACACATTCTGAAACATCTGTACCTGAGTATGGAATAATATTAGAATAAACATTGGAATAAACATTAGACAAGTGATACATACATAGTATTGTACACATGCAAGCGGCACCACTGTCACTCAGCCTCTTTAACCCTTTCGCTTCTAAACCTTCCTATAATGCGGTATGACCTTTGATGTCTAGCACATGCATTCTGCTCTGTAACCATTAACCCCTAATCACCAATGGATTAAAAGTTAACTAAAAGGTATTAACAACCCTTCAAAAAATGATATATTCATCCCTAAGAGTATTTCCCTTAGTGATACGATAGAGTCGAAAATTAGGGATTTTTTTTTTTTGTATATGAATTTTTGAATACTTTATTCAGTTCTTAAATTTTGTTTTGCTTCATTTTTTTCATGAGTATAATTTCCATTTTCATTTTTAGCTTCTTTACAAGTTTAGACTCAAAATCATGTTATATATTTATGAATATTTATATATCTATCTGTCTGTCCATATGTATTATATATATATATATATATATATATATATATATATATATATATATATATATATATATTGTGTGTTGTGTGTGTGTGTGTGTGTGTGTGTGTGTGTGTGTGTGTGTGTGTGTGTGTTGTGTGTGTGTGTGTGTTTGTATGTGTGTGTGGTGTCATTCATCCATATACTTATGTAGTTTTGTATGGAAGTCCAAAAAATAATTAAAATAGATTCCTCTCTTTACCACACAGCCTCCCAGCCTGACACGCAGGCACAGGGTCGACTTTTTTACTCCATTCTTAACTATTCAAACACATTTCCTCTCAAACGCAAAAGTTAGAACCTTTTTTTGGAGTTTCTGGCGTGACGAAACTAAACCGCACGCTCCCAACATCCTCCTTTATCACTCGCATCTTGCGTGAGTTTGGGCGTGCAGAAGTTCTGGCTGCGTTGGAGGACTCTTTCCACACTTACGCAGACATACAGATGTGTGTGTGTGTGTGTGTGTGTGTTTGTTTGCATATGCATAGTATCTCTGTATGTGTATCTGTATGTGTAAATGTATACATACATATAGATTATCTCACGTGTCTTTCTCGCCCGCAGGTGCGGACGCTGCTGCGGCGGTCGTGGGTGCGGGTGCAGGAGCGGCGCGCCCCCCGCGGCGGCGCCCCGCGGGGCTCCATGGGGGGCGGTCTCGCAGCTTCTCCACGATGCACACGACGCTGATCGACCCCACGCCCCTCGGCGCCCTCAACCCCCACAACCCCTCCATCGGCTCGCTGGCCTTCGGCGCGGGCCACGGCGCCGCCGGGGACGTCGAGGGCCACTGCCAGGGCCTCGGCGGGTCGAGCGGGAGCGTCGCGCCCCTGATGGAGGCCCCGGCCGGCGGCGTTCGCTCGGACGCCTTCACCGCCTCCCAGACGTCGATCCTGGCGGAGGACGCGAGGGTCAGGGCGGCGCCCCGGGCTCAGGGGAGAGGAACGGCAGGAACAACGGGTCGTGCGTCCAGAGCAGCCCCAGGGAGGGCGGGGCGAGGGCGCAGGGGGGCGGCGACCGGGGCGGGGCGCAGGGGGACGCCCGCGAGCCCGTGGTGGTGTTCAGCAAAGACGCCGC
>NW_020870146.1:739722-747860 GCF_003789085.1 Penaeus vannamei | reverse complement strand
TCAGCATAGATACAGTCTAGCATTATGTATCGCATATCCTGTACAATAACTATTAAGATTTACTACTCTGAGACTGTATGATAATCACAACTTAATTTCACGACTACGATAATCACAGTGCCTATATTATATATATATATTACAATGATATGTATATATATAAGATAAATAATATTTAATATATTTATTTATTTATTATTTATATCATAACATATATTATAAATATATATAATATTACTATAGTATATATATATATATATATATTATATAATGCTATTAGGTGCACGTAAAAAATTAAGAGTACCTTATAATATCAGTTACGTATATTACGCTAGGAGTGAGCTATACTATAAGTTCTTGTAATGTATTGATATGTATAATATATATCTTAATATATATTGATATATTATATATCATAACTAATACAATATATTATATATACCTATTATATTAAAGATTATTATTTGTATATTATATATTTTATATTATGCATAATACTATAGTAAGTTCTTTAGGAAAATATGCCTATACTACATATTATATATATATGTTAATTATGTCACCTTAGTACGTAAGTTTAGGCTAGATATGAGATATTTATTAGGCGTTTACAATGGGGAGCTGGAAGACATTGGAATATCATAGCGTTTGTTATTAGATGAGTTATTATCAGTGAGTAAGGAGAACATACAATAATACATACAATACATACATAGCAGTAGATCATTTAAGTTTTACATATAGTATTGTACCTTATTATTATATTATATATATACAGCTAGGCTAATAAACTATATATATAATTCGCGACATTATGTACTCTCATTTCAAATTAATAGTAGCAACATATAAATTAATATGGATATTGTTATTCTATGACTATGTTTATCGCTGTATGCATACATAAATCCATATTTATTAACACACAAATATATAGACACACACTCATGTATTAGCTGATGAAATGGTAGAATATGCGCAAAGGTGCTTTTTTTCTTCTTCTTAATGGAGAAAGAAAGGTCTATGTTTTGTAAAAAGAAAGAAAAATCCATTCGAGTAGTACAAAGAAATAAAACACATAAAATAAAATAAAATAAAATAGAAAGCAATAATCTATCGGGTGTTATTTCACTCTCAGACAGCGCAATTAATCGGTGATCGATTTCGGAAACTTTAAATGGAGACACTGTGAATACTGAAAACCTCGTTTCGCATTTAAATATAATCAACACCTCGGTCTCTGTAAATTAGTATCAGTGCTTAGAGTAAGGACGTAAATTATCCGTAACAAATGGATTAATACGCGATGAAACGCGATATCCAATTCGCCATAATCATAATCTATTGTTCACAGTTGATATTCCGTTGCCCTCAGCTTAATGTGTAGGTTCGGATGCCCATGAACCGTGTAGGAAGGACAATACTCCTGCAACATGACCCCTACATTGCAAATATCAAGCGTATCCAAACATATATACTGCCTTATACTAAGTACCTCCACTCTAGTGAATATTTTACTCGACACTGAAACATTACAAGAATTTTGTACGAGTATATATTCCAGAGTTAGACAGGCAAATCTATACTTTGCATTAAAACCACATTAAATATTCCTTTGCATGTCGGGACTCGGTTGCCGTTGAATAAAACTGTCGAAATGAGTTTCCATGAAGAAAATAATTTTCAGAAACAAAGGCATGACGCTGAGTGTTTATAGTGTAAACCGATGATCAAAAGCAGAGGCCATCGCGATGCATTTGCAATTTGCGGCGCCTTTTCCTCGTTGTGGAAATACAAGCTTATGTCATATCTGCACAGATTATATAATATATATATATTTATAATATATATATATATATTATACTATATATATTATATATATATATACATATATATAACACACACACACACACAGCCACACACACACACAACACACCACACACATACATATATATATATTATATATATAATATATATTATATATAATTATATAATATAATAGTATATATATAACTATAATGTATTACATATACATATATATACTATATATATATATATATTATATATATATAATATATATAATATATATATATATATATATAATATATATATATATATTATGCATGTGTGTGTTTGTTTGCGCTCCTCAATGTGTGTGTGTCTGCGTGCATCCGTTTGTGTGTGTTAGATATCTGCATACATACATACAATTTTCCTCTCCTTTCCCTCCTCGCCTTCCTACCCCGTCAGCTGCCCAGCTCTTCCTCGGGAGGCGCGAACCCCGCTCAGCCACCAAGCGAGGGAGCGAAGTCGTAGCTCCTAGTAAATGCGCCATTACCTGAGTACAGTGGAGTTTGGGAGTTCCTTGCGGGCTCTGGCACCGTTCTTTGGCACTAAAAAAGTTTATATAGAAGGTCTTGACGGGCCTTGATGTTCTCATTAATCAACAGTAGTTATGAAGATGAGAATGATAAAAGAATTACAATAATGGTGATATTTTTGATAAATGATAATATTGTTACTAATAGTAGTAGTAGTAGTAGTAGCAGTAGTAGTAATGGTGATACTGATGAAAATAATGATAATAATAATAATAATAACAATGATGATAATAATAATAATAATAATAATAATAATAATAATAATAATATATAAATAATAATAAAATGATAATAATGATAATAATAATAATAATTATTATTATTATTATTATTATTATTATAATTACAATGACAATAATAATAATAATAATGGCAATAATATCACTTTCATTAATAACAGTAGCATGTATTCGCAGCTGAGGATCTGCCACCCGGGTCGGGTCGCAGGCCGGTGCGCAAGGCTCCAAATAGATGCTAAAAGGACCTGTGAGTCTCCATTGCCTGTGTTGTTTTGCACAAACACTTTCACACAGATACAAGCACTTACATAAAAATACATACAGGCACGCACACGCACCATACATATACACACAAGCATATACACACACATACAAGTACATACATACACACACATACAAGCACATACATACGCACGCATACATACGCACACAGTGTATGTACACCAATAGACACACACAGCTTGCAATAATTCCCTTGAAACTCGTGCCAAACTCCGGGGTCAAAGGCATAAATCAAATTGAGGTCGTGGCAACTCCTCCCTTTTCCCGCAGATTTATTTTCGCTTCAAACAAAACAAAACAAAGATTTCCACGTGACTTGAAAAATAGACTAAAACAAAACTGCAACACGGAAGGGACTCGGATTCATCACGGCCGCCAGAGCAGCCATCAATCTCCATGGCGGATCCGTGCCACAATGAGCGTGAAATGGGAAAAGCGACGCCACAGCCTGCCAAGGGCGGCGTTCGCGCCTTTGATAAATCGTGTTTTTTCCTCCGCGCGCGACCGAGGGCGGCGCCCCTGTGGGTGCCGCGCCATCCCGCCGTAACTGGATTGCCGAGATGCAGGCGGGCGTCTCGTCTTCGCTTCTGCGTGCTCTGAGTAAAAGTATTTGGCTTAATTGAACAGAACTCACCCACTCACTCACTCACTCTCTCTCTCTCTCTCTCTCTCTCTCTCTCTCTCTCTCTCTCTCTCTCTCTCTCTCTCTCTCTCTCTCTCTCTTCTCTCTCTCTCTCTCTCTAGGTTCTCATACTTTTTCCTCCGCGGACCCGCTGTCTGTCCAGTATAATCTTGTAAAGCAATTGTTCATACAAATCAAAACTTCGCCGCTATTTGTGCTTTTCCGATTTCCTGAACCTCCAGGAAGATAGACAGTTAAGTAAAGCAAATATATAGATAAATAAAAACCAATCTCACTTTTTCAGCCGCGGGCGGGTCCTCTGTGGCAAAAGCCGGTTTTATTTCAGCCGAACAGTAAGCCGCATGTAAACCATTCGATAACAAAATTATTCATAATCATTTGCTGATCTGAAATAAAGAGGTTCGAGGCACATGGACGTTCGCTGAATTCTGCATAGGCGGGTGAATTAGAGATGAGTGAACTGCAGAGAGATTTTGCTGTGTCCTCGATTCTATTCTGAAATAATGTGTTTTCATACATGCAATGAAACAGGCCATTGTTTTCATGCAATACTAGTCTTACAAAGAAGCAGGTCCTCTATCATAGAAACAAATAAATAAAATATTTTGATAATGTAGAAATGTGTAAAATTGTATTTTGGAAAAAAAAATATAGAGTGAAATATCCTAAATAATTTCACAAACATAACAGGTGAACCATGTTCAAATTTACAAGTCTTTTGGTGCTGATCTAACAAATAGGATTCCGTCACATTTTCCTCTGTCAATTTGGGCGGTCCCGCGGCTCAATGCGCTGGACATAAAATCACAATTTAATTAATGTATTACATGGAAGTATGAAAAGCCTGTTTCACTTTTACTGACGAGCACATAAGTCATGAAGCGGATATGCTGGTAAATCGGATGACTTAGGTCTTAGTGATCGAATAATTCATTGAGTGTGCGGACACCCGCAGACCTACACGTGGGATGGCATCGGCAGGTGAATTAATATATCATTCATGGAGTCCACCTGCTTTCTGCCCCACGAGCGAGGGCCCTGGACGCCAGTGTTAAGGACCGAATCCGACCCTAAATTGCTTGTCATATTTTACAAGCTGATTGTTTGCACTAGAAATCGGTGAAGCACAATTGAAGCACTGTTCATGTGCAGCGATTCTTGCGGCCAAAGAGAGCGTCAGCGTCCTTCCTCGTCCTCCATACAAGCAGTAACGTGGAGGAACATCAGCCTCCCCTGTTCATTCATGCTGACGAAGCCATCGCAAGTGGTAGCTTTCCTTTGACCTATATTTCCTTCGATCAGAATCAGAATCAAAATCAAATGATTTATTTAGCCAAATACAATACATCAACAAAAATACAACATATTACACTAGTGGTATGGCTGAGCCGTCCAGGAGTGAAACTCCCTTAGGAAGGCCCCTTGAACTATTAATCATAAAAAACAAGAAAGAGAAATCAGGACATAATGTAAGTAAATAAGTAAACTAATCATACAAATACTGAATGACATTGTACATAATGATATTAAAGGAAACTACATGTATATGTATAGATATAAATATATAGGCTCATACATACATTCATATATACACACACACACCTAATGTGCATATTCGTATATATATATATATATTATATATATATATATATATATATATATATAATATATATATATATATTATATATATGGAACGAAAACCACAATGATCTACTCCCTCCGTCGGCCCTGCAGTCTCTCAACTGCAGACTCTCCCTTCGCCAGGTGAATACCCTCCGTCGGAACCTGGTTCAACACCTGCCCTCCCTCTAAACCTCGAAGGTGGGCACCTATGCTGTTCCGTGTGCCTCCTGTGATAAGCAGTATTTTGGTGAAACAGGCGCCAGTCTTTAACTAAGGCGTCTGTCTCAGCATAAGTACGCTGTTCCAGAGGGACATACCAACACGCTCTTCTCTGCCATCAGTGGGGACACTGATCAGATGGGGACTGGAAAGCTGCCCGCATTCTCTTCGCCTTCCGCTGATGTCCATGCCCGCAGACTGTGGAATCTTCTTCATTAAGCTTTGCCCAATTTCAACTTGAACAGCGGTTTCTTCCTGCCGACAGCCTCCTTGGCTTCACATCCTTCGTCTCCTCCTTTATGCCGGTACCCGTCACATAGACGGCCTGATCTTCGGACACTGAATCCAGACTCCCTTACGCTTCGCTCTCCTTGTCCCTCTTCTGCAATGTAGTTCCGAGTGTCTTCGCTTCCTTTTCGCCCAAATAATCACGCTTTGTATCCCTTCAGCCTCTTCAGACCGAAAGATGGATCGAGGAGCGATCCGAAAACTCAGTTGTCTCAACTTTCATGCATATAAAATCTAGTTTGGTGCTATTGTGGGTTTTTTCCATATTATCAACACTGGTATTGTGTTTTTCGTTTGCAAATATATTATCCAATTCAATTAAGGATATATATATATTTATTTCTTTCTTATCTATTAGTACTTTGTCAGACTTTTGTTCATTGTTCCTATGAAGAACATCGTTTAGAATTCGCCACGTCTTCTTAGTATCACCTGCACTTTGATTAAGTTTCATTTAGTAATGATCTGCCTTTGCCTTCCGAATTGTTTGTTTTAAGCGGTTGCTTAGAGACCGAAATGTCTCGCCGTAGGAGAGTGGCCACTTTGCACATTTCTTTTGAAGTTTATTTTTTTCTCTGATTAAGTTTCTTATTTCACATGTAATGTATGGTTTCTTAAAGGACTTGGATTTTAGTGACTTACATTTCAATGGGAGAAATCTTTCAAAGGAGGGGATAAAAAGACATGAAATTTTCATAGGCAACCTCGAGATTGCGAGAGGCAAACACGAGGTCCCAACATACTTCTGTAATGTGACTTTTAAAATTGGTTATATTGGATTCTTTATTGTCGCGGTAGTAAAATGTTAACTGTTATATTTATTTATTTTTACGTATGCATACTTATTCTTTAGGAAACAAATAATTACACACAAATACACGAATATATACAAACAAAATATACACGCACGAAATACACACAAAGAAACAATGAATCTATTCACAAACGACTAATTAAAAGGACGCTATGAATAACTTACATATACACTAGACAAAACAAATACGAACAAACATTACCACAAACGTATATACAAAACGCATGACACTTAACTCGCGATTAGTTCTGTTACTTAAAGATAATTGTTCTCACTTTACTTAAATCACAATCGCGTACTAGCACTCGCTTTAGTTAAAAGCACACGCAACTGTTTTTCTTGCGGAAGCAGTGGGATACATGACCTGATTAGCTGTCTCCGTTGATCTCCGGCACCGGCACCGGCAAGGTGGTGTCTCCTCCTGCCCGAAACCAGCAACCTTGGGGTCACCTCGGCGGCCTGGCGGCGGGCACACCGCTTGGCAGCATACCCAGTCGCCGCTCGAGGTAACTGCTGGTTCGTACGATCACACTGGTACTGCCATGTTCACACGGTGTCAATCGAACGGGTGAACAGGTCACCCGGTCGTCTGGTCGTCCTTAGCTGCGATGTCAGCATCCGCAGCCGTGCATGGGGATGCTCTGGGAGAGAGGTCGCGAGGGGCCAACGGAGGGCCATAGTACCACTACATCAGCTCTCGCCGTGTGACGTCATAGGCCTTATCACCCAAAGCTGCGCAGAACTCCGAAGTGACGAGACCTGTACTTATATAGACCCTATATAGACCTTGTGCTCACGTGACCCGTCGGAGCGTTGCGTCACCCATGGCGCATTTAGCCCCAGGAGAAGGGTCATGGCGGCCGCGCGTGACCCAGCCGTGTCGCTCCGAACGAGTCCAAAGTCGCCAGGTCACTCCACGCCGGGTCAAGGATCCCCACGTCTTTTATGCCGCAGTTTCGTGAAGATTTCTCATTACCTTTTAGAGGCACTAAAAAGTTAAACCATTTCCTGTACGCTGGGCCAACCCCGTGTCAAGTTAAGAACTCTTGCAACTACGTAGTCGTCGCATATCTTAATTACATTTAAAAGCAATATAAAGTAAAGGGGTTTTCTGCGAATTTCTGCGCACTTCTCTGGCGCCATTCACGCGCACGAACATCGCACTCTGGTCTCAAGTGCCTGTTTCATGGCTACTCATGACCTGGGTTATATATGATTATTATTACTCTATTTCCATGAAACATTTTATGTGTACTTAATTTAAGATAAACATATGATTCATAAATTTATAGATCTTGATATGTATTATTTATCATCGAACAGTATCTTACACTATCAAAAATGTGTTTCACAGTTACACATACGAAAGCAATAGAATAGTCAAGTACAAGACATTAAATTGTAACCATTCCAGAGTGAATAGTTTTGAAAGAGGCAAATATTTTAAACTATCAAAAATTCGTTGTGTTAGGAGTCTGTGTACTCCATTTTATCTATTGCTTGTGCTAAGTATTTCATTACGCATGGGTATATTATCCCACTATCCTAAATCAGGAATCCATAAGCAACTCGGAGTATAGTAGTTAACGTCCTCTATGAGTATCACAATTTAGGTTGCTTTTTTACGGAAAACATTCCGGAGAAATCCA
>NW_020870146.1:724722-727222 GCF_003789085.1 Penaeus vannamei | reverse complement strand
GTAGTAATAGTCGTGGCAGAGTCGCTGTAACGGTGTTGGTGTTTGCAAAAACATAAGTAAAGACCAAATTCAAATGTTTTCCTAAATATATCTTGAAAAGGACGAAACGAGAAAAGTAGCGCGAGAAAACTCTACTGGCAAAATGGACATTCATATTCATATTTACTTTCTGTTGCATTCTCTCCTGAAAATGCAAACAGAGAGATAGGAGAACGAACTCTAAAGCGAGTGCAAATGTGTGATGTAAACATGAGCAGCAGCAGTAAACTTGGGCGAAAAGAAAAGACAAAAATCACAGCCTAACTAGAACACATATGAGATTAAATGCAAACACAGAATAGGCTTAATAATGGACAGAAAAAGCGAGAGAAGGAAAGAAGAAATAGAGAGAGAGAGAGAGAGAGATGTGTCAGTAAGACAGTGAATGAGAAAGAGATAGATATATAGATAGACAGAGAGAAGGAGGGAGTGGGAGAGAGAGAAAAAAAGAGGGGGGGAGGGGGGAAAGAGAAGGGAGAAGGGAGAGAGAGAGAAAGAGAAAAAAGGGGGGAAGGGGGAAGGATGGAAGGAAATATTATAATTGCTATTATAATAGTAATATACTATCATTATCATAACAAAAATAGTAATGGTTAATGAAAACAATAGTACCAATAACAATAATGATGATAAAGATGATAAAGGCAATAAGGAAAATTACAAAAATAATTACTTTTGTAATGATAATAACATAACAATAATAGCAATGATACCAATAATAACAATGATAACAATAATAATAATGATAATAATAAATAATAATAATAATAATATAATAATATTGGTAATGATGATAATAATGATAATTAGAAATAATAATGATATAACAATAAAATGATAATGATAATAATAATAATGAAGATAGTAGCAATAGTAATAATAATAGTAATGGTGATATTACTAGTTCTATTATCAATATTGATAATAAAGATGATAATAATTACAATAATAATGATAATAATGAAAACGTAATGATAATGATGAAGATAATGATTATAATGATAATAATAATAATAATAATAATAATAATAAATAATAATATAATAATAATAATAATAATAATAATAATAATAATAATAATAATAATAATAATAATAACAATAATAATAATAATGATAATAACAATAATGATACTAATAAAAATAATGATAGCAATAATAACAATAATGATGATAACAATGGTAATAAGGATAATATTAATGATGATAATACTGGTTATATTATCATTAATGATAAGAAAATAGCAATAATGATAATGATAATAATAACAATAATAGTATTGCCAATAACAATGATGGTCATGATAATGATTAGAAAAATACTCATAATGAAGGTAATGAAGATAACACTCATGAAGATGATAGTAATATTGATGATAATGATAATAATGAGGATAATATTAATAATAACAATAATGATAATGATAATAACAACAATAATGATAATTTTAATAATAACAATAATTATTACTGTAATTATTATCATTATCATCATTATTATCATTATTACTAATTAATTATAAGAATAATAATGATAGTAATGATAACAACAATGATATTACGAAAATAAAAATAGAAATGGTAATAATTATCAATATTATTATCATTATTATCATTTTATTATCATTATCATCTTCATGATTATTATCATCATTATTGCTCTCATTATCATTATCATTAACATTATCATTATTATCGTTATTATTACCATTACCATTATTATTATCATTATCATCATTATTGTTATATAATGATAATGATAAGCATATCTATTATAGCAGTAAAAACAAAACGAATAATAATAGTGATGATGACAATGATAATGATAATGATAATGATAATGAAAGGAATGATGATACAAATTACAATTATCATAATGACCGTTATAGTAATACTACTACTACTACTACCAAAGATAATAACAGTAATGATAATGATAAATAATAATAATGATAACAATGATAATAGTAATTATCATAATAATAATAACAATAATGATGAGATAATGATTAAGGTGATGATGATGATGATAATAATAATGATGATTATCATTATCATCATTGTCAATATTATTATCATTATTATTATTTCAGTATTTTCATTTTTGTCATTATCTTTAACATTATCATTAATATTGTTATAAGTATTATGATAATAGTGTTAAAGATAGCCATAAGGTAATAGTAACATTACTGATAATAATAATAAAAAGTGATGATAATAGTAATGATAAGAATAATGATAATGATTATAATGATAAGAATAAAGATAATGACGATAAGAATAATGAAAATAAAAATGATAATAATGATACAATGACAATATTAAGGATAATAATGATAAAGATTTAAATAATAATGATAATAATAATGATAATAATAATGATAGTAATTATAATAATAATAGTAATAATGATAATTAGTAATGATCATAATGATAAGTAATAAGAATGATAGAAATAG
>NW_020870146.1:692222-699722 GCF_003789085.1 Penaeus vannamei | reverse complement strand
ACAGGTATTATTTCAATTCTTTCTGCGTGACCTTTTGCTTCAGCTGCCTGTTTTAATTTTATCATTTATGCTATTTTTTTCTTTTCTTTATTCTTTTTTACAGTGTCTATGCTTCGTCTTAGATAGGTGGTATTTAATACTGCACATGTAGCCGAACACCATTGTTACTTTTACATAAGAAGTGCACGATAAAAAGGCATGCTTGCACGCACAAACAACGTACAGAGACAAGCAAATAAAGATAAAGAAAGAGGCAAGTAAAACGAAGCAGAAACTTGAGTCGGTCACAAGAGTTTTGCCTCCAATAGCTTCATGTCAAACATCTTTTACTTTTATTTTTGTTTTATTGCCGTTTTATTCTAAAATCTTTGCTAAGTAATACGTTTTCGTCATTATGTCAAATCGATTATTTTCATTATTTCTAAAAAATATATATTTTTTTAAACGCATACCATTCTAATCATTTTCTGAATATTTTCTCTTTATCGCCTTGCTTTTATGATTCTATCTTTTTATAAGAATTCTCCATTTAACACACTCGCACACACACACATAGACAATATACATGTGTGTGTGTATGTGTGTGCATATATATATATATATATATATATATAATATTATATATATATATATATATATTATATATATATAATATATAATATATATATATTATATATATATATATAATATTATATATTAATTTTAGAGAATGCGATCTTTATTCTTCGTCTGGGCAATATCCCTTTAAACATATTTATTGAGATAATTACCCTTCTTCAACTCTTGAGGCATCGCAAGGAGTAATTAACCAAAATTACCAATACTGAATATAATTCCAATGTTTCACGACAAATATTGGAAAGGAAATATACACATCACCCAGAATCCTGAAAATACACATCCTCAAAACACTGGAATTACTCATCGGAAATATTAGAAAAGCACGAACTCAAAACACGAATGATCTCATCAGAAGAACTAAAAATGCACATACTCAAAATAATCCAAATACTAGGATTACTAGGATTGCAGCACGTCCTCAGTGCCTTGGAAATATCTAAAGTACTAGAAATACTGCATCTCCTCAATATATTGAAAATATGAAAAAATTCAAAATGACCTCGATACATTGGGAATATAAAAAATACTGAAAATAGATCATACCTTCAATACACTGGAAATGTATATATATATAAAAAAAATACTAGGATTGCCCAGACTCAAAACATGGAGATTATATATCACAGATTCACATCCTCTACAATCCTCTCCAGTTCATCTCCTTGGGCCTGCCAGTGCTCGGGGCCCCTTTTCTACAGCTCTCCTTGCTCTGGACTCTTTGCTCTCGAGCCTGACCGTGCTGCTCATTCCCATAAAATAATTGTTTGTGTAGCAATGTTCTAACTGCATGAAATATTCCCATAATGTATCATAACACATTTATATTTTCGGTTTCTTTGTCTTTTCTCTTTTCACACACACACACAAAAAAAATCTTATGAATATTGCTAAATCATCTTAGACACAGTTTCAACTGTTATCAGATGGAACATGTAGATATCAATAAACTAAGTACAAAACTATGTTAATGCACTATGATATTCAATTATAAAATGATATAAAAATATATCACAATATATCACGCATGTTCATTTAATTACACGCACAAAAAATGTCAATTTGCAGCATGGGCCACTGTTCACATCAAAACGATCGATGGTCACTCACAATTGGCTTGTTCTAGGGAAGGTGACATACACATTCTCGTGTACTGGCTCTGAACTGGAGACAAAGGAAATAAAATATTGAAACTTCTTTCAATGTATGTTTTTTTTTTCTTTTTTTTTTTTTACCTTATATCAGCACCAGACTATGATATTGTATGTCAGTAAAGAATCTTAGATATTTAATGTAATCTTAGAATATGAATATACAAGCTAACATTTCCATTTACCTAAAATATAGGTGGAAAAATATACTTCTGTTTGTCATTTGAAATTGACACAACGGAAAAAATGGCATACATTACTTATTGGAACGTAGAGAGGTTTCAATAATTCCACCGGTCCTTAGATTTTGAAGTCGCTATGATATGTTTCAGACATAATATATCATACATATATTAATTCAAATCTCGCAAGTAAACATAAGGTACACACACATATGTGTGTGTATTTATATACATGTGTATATATATATATATATATATATATATATATATATATATATATATATATATATATATATATATGTGTGTGTGTGTGTGTGTGTGTGTGTGTGTGTGTGTGTGTGTGTGTGTGTGTGTGTGTGTACATATATGTATCTATTTATTCATATATATGAAATAAATATATGTTATTCATATATATTTTTCACTTTCGTCTTTAACAATAATAACACAATTAATAACGAAAGAATCTGCTAATTCCCATTCTGATCTCTGTTCTAACGTAGTTCATTTATTCCCCTGTCCAAGCTGCCAAGCCAGGTACGTGGGGTCAACCTCGCGGTGGTTACGTCACCGCAGAGCAGATCGTAAAGGCTAGTCCTTTCGAAGCCTCCCGCCGAGTAGACCTTCTTTCTTGGCTTTAAGAGAGCACTCCTTTCAGCACATCCTCTCTCCAGCACCGACTTTCAATGAGACATTCCTCCCACTAAGATCTCATCATTTCAGGATCTCTGTTGTTACACTAATTGTCTCCCGAACTGAACAACACCACAGCAACCACCTTGTTTACTCCTTAGACTCGTTTCCACACCCTTTCTGGTTAGTTCACATTTCCTTGATTTTGTTGTATTTTTTCTTCGTTTGCGTTTTATATTATTTACGTGTATATATGTTTGTACCTTTATTTTCTTGTATGTTTACTTTGTCTTTTATATCGCATTCCACTTGAACTACGTTTTGTTTTTTTAATGTGCTTTGTTCCTTGGTTCTTTATTACAGCCTGATGATAGAGAATAGATTCTCTCTGAAACGTCGCAAATAAATATGAAGTTCTTTTACCACCCTCTGCGTTCTGAATATGTGTGTGTGTGTGTGTGTGTGTGTGTGTGTGTGTGTGTATATATATATATATATGTATGTATGTATATATATATATATATATATATATAGTATGTATGTATATAGATAGATAGATAGATAGATAGATAGATAGATAGATAGATAGATAGATAGCATATATATATATATATATATATGTGTGTGTGTGTGTGTGTGTGTGTGTGTGTGTGTGTGTGTGTGTGTGTGTATATATATTATATATGTATATATCCATATATATGTAAATATATAATATAAGTGTGGAACATCGCGTGATTAGAATCCTGGACAGAATACAGAGGGAAGGAAATGCTTTCTATGAAGATGGACAGTTTCACGACGATGTTAATGCTCTTATAACCCGGCTAGAATGTTATCTATTGCAGGCAGAGGCATGTTTATGTAGATTTTCTTGGTAATGTGCATAAACATATAGTTGAGCTTGGAGAAACCGTGACGTGACAACTATTTTGAGAAATGCATACAGGAACTAAAATGATCTATGGCAGGAGGACAAAAGACTAAAAGATGACAGACTGGCTCGCTCTAGAAATGAATTCTTGCAGTCACTTTATTTGACCGGCTTATCCAGAAGAGCAATCTCAAAGGCAGCTACCAGTAAACAGAAAGAATCCAAACACAATTAACCCTATTTCTTTCTGGGTTGAATTTGAAGAGATAAGTTCACTCCCGTTGGAAGTTTATGCTGCTGATGAAAATATAGCAAATCACAATTTTGCTATTAACAAGAGAAAACCCGAGTGTAGTGTGCTATACTATGCAGATGATAATCGCTTCGACTATACTTAACCATACTACACTCATACATGTTGTTGAACATTTATTTCCGCTAAAATACCACGAATTTTCACAGAACTGGTATTTATAATGTTAACAGCAACTTTGATCCTTCTCCAGCGCTGATTTTTAAAACAGCACAAAAAGCAAATATAGAACTTCGATTCAACTTGTTTCCAAATGGTTTCGAAATGGACATTCGACCGGGCTTATCCTTAAGAGCGGAAAGTGAATACATATAGCGAGAGAATGCCGGGAGTTACGCGTCTATCTTTGTTGCTGAAATATATTCAGCACTTATATACAACGTACTTCAGTGCTGTGAACAGAATAATAAACCCATCGCTGAGGATTAAAATGGTTCCGTAAGACATAGCAGGAGTGCCACCAAACACATATTCTCACATTTGAAATATGCAAATACAGACTGAAGGAAAAGAAATAAACTTTCTGCTGGTTTGCGAACTTTAAATAAACCTCTGACTCTGTAGGAAGAGTTTGTCTCCTAACAAGTTACGGGGAAACAGGTACCTCATATCGCGTTATCAAGTCGTGTTACGGAAATTTAAGTTACCTGCCTTGTTAGGGTACACGGCCATGTTAGAAACCTTTTCAGAACATTTTAGTTTTGCGACAGGGCGACTCTTAAATCTAACTCAGCCATTTTGACACAGAGATCCAAAATAAGACTATTTTTTATCTTATAGTTCTTTTCTTTTATTTATTTATTTATTTTATTTTATTTTTTTATTTATTATTTTTTTTACGCGATCCTCATTTAAGCGAATTGGTGTTAGAAAGGGAGCCTCGATAAACGAATCAAAGACTCGTATACTGCAAGTTAATCAGCCTTACCAACGAGGCTCAAAATGAAGCACGTGAAGTTTTACAAGATGAACATATGACCCTCTTGTTGTCCCCTGTATCTTGCCTTAAGAGGGTAATACTTGAAAGGAATTTCCATGTCTCGAAAGTTATCCGATGCCTGCGTTAGGTTTGCAAGGCTTCCCACTGGCCGAGAGGAGCCGCCTGCGAGTGACAGCCGGCAGCCTCTGCTTTCGAGCGGCGCCTCGGAGCTTCTCGAGCGTCTCGGGTTTCGTCTGTCGCAGCGGAACACCATCGCCCTGGTGCCGTGTCTCCACAGTGTAAGGATTTTTGGTGAAAATAGATAATATTGATATTGATATCTAAAGGTAAGAAAGAAAAACAAAAACAAAAAACAGACTTACATGTATGTATATATGCATTTAAAATGTATATATATTTTCAATTTCAAATACACATTCAAAATACTTTGTTTCATTAGCTACAATGATTATTATTACATAAATAGTGATGTCATAGTGCATATAAATATATTTTAAACATAGAATTAATGATAGTACATTTAAGTATTGTCAATTCTTATATCCTAAAACCTGATGTTACTGGTGATTTCAGAGATGCTCCTTTCATTTTATTTTTGAATGTAATAGAGTTCTGAATGTTTCTTATATTACAGGGTAGTTGGTTTCAAATCATGGGTCTACGTGTTAGTGTCTGTCGTGCCCCTATGTCTGTAAGTGATCTTTTGACATAAAGGGAGTTAACCTGTCTTATTTGGGAACAAGTTGTGTTACCTACAGTTGGGAGAGTTAAAAACCATTTGGATAAACACCTTGTATCGTTTTATGAATTAGTATGCAAGTATCAGCTACATTTGTGTTGTTCACCCAGCCACAGAAGCGGTGTCGCCACGCTAGCTCTGGCTCTGAGAGATCATGTCCTTCTGGCTTGCAAAGGTGGCTCGCGTTCAAACAACTACGGTAGAAATAGGATGGTTCGAGTGTAAGGAGAGAAATTACGGAAATCGGGCAAAGAAGTGCAATAGTGGCTGAAATATACATGGAGAGAGAGATTTTATTCCGGTTTAGTTGTAATTTGATGGATATATTTGAAACCTTCTGCTTTAAGAAATAGGTTATCATATATAATTTTGAAAATGATTATAAAATCATTATCCTGAAACCTCATCACATCGTATCATTTTAATTCCTTGTATTTTCTATATGTAAAACCTGAAACATTGTTGGAACTGGCAATTCATAGTAATATTCGTCAGACAGGATATTCTAATCTAGTACAGGATTTGTATTTATCCAGTAACTTAGTTGTTACCAATATTTATTTTTAACATGGGTAACAGTTCAGTTGGATGTGTTTCATGTTAAATTGCATGTAAAAATATAAAATAAATAACATGGGTAATAATTCAGTTGGATGTATTTCATGTAATATTGCATGTAAAAAAAAATAAATATATAACAAAGGAAAGAATTTAATTGGGTGCTTTACATGTATCGTATTGCACGTAAAAATACAGATATCTGCATAACAAGTTAGTCACCTTGTCAATAACGGATCCAACCACCGCGGGCGTCGTTGCGTCATTGCCTCACTGAGACGGGTTGGCAAGGAGGCCACGAGGCGTCGCAAAGGTTTGGTCTGCCTCGCGCAGATTCCCACACCTCTCTCGCTGATCGCTCAATAACATCGCAGGTGCGTTCTGGTCCCATGTTTCTTTCTTGTTACATTACCCCCAATAGATTCTAAATAGGGTTAACGTCACAGCGTTTGACAGGCCAGTCCATTACCTGAATTTCAGGGTGCGTACTGGACCACTTGGTCACTGTGTGGGCTATGGGAATGCGGCTTTTGTCTTGGACTAATATGATGGGTTCGCCTTCAGGAGATGCCATGGCTCTTACTGTTGGAAGCATCACATCTTCTAGAAGCAACATGTAATTCTTGGTGTTCAAGGTGCCGTTCACCCTCACCAGCTCCTCCTCGACATCCAGCCCGTGACTAACCCCGACCCCCCGCCCTGGCTCTCTCCGCGAGCATCGCATCTTGTGCCGATGCGTCGCCAGACATGCCTTGCTCTGGGCTCCATCGACGCAAAGTGATGGAAATTAAGTGGCCAAACCCATGTATTAAGGTTTGGTAGCTCAAGAGAGGCTAGTTGAGACAGATTATTTTCAACAAATATTACACACACAGTGTGTGCGTGAGAGAAAGGGGGGGGCGAACGCTAGCCTTGATAGAATTGGACTGAAACATAGCAGAAGACTCAGTACTTGCCTTGCCAACCAAATCCAGATCACCCCCTTCCTCTTCCCTCTGACCAGGTTGCTTGAGCATGGGCCACCTTTCAGGGCAAAAAGGACAAGATCTCTAATCCAGGTCAGGCGAGGCGACATCGCCTTTGTTGTTGGCTGTACTTTTAGCCAATTTAGTTGTTTACGTGTAAGGTAATGTGGGCATACTTCTTTACGTTACCAAGTTCCGCTCTGGCAGCAAAGTTTTGTAATTTTTAAATTTTCTGCATTTGACCTTTGTTAATTGTACCCCATATGTTTGAGCAACAATCAGTTATACTGAGAACTAGTGTTTGTCTAACAGATACTCAAGTTTCAGCAGGAATTTTATTTTGATATGGCTTAGGTAAATTAATGTGACCATTACTCTTCTGTGGATGTTGTCGACGTGGTTCTCAAATGTCATGAATCTGTCAGTGAGTAAGCCTGTTTTTTTACGGAAGTGCTCGGTCTTCTGTAGCTTTCTTCTTCTTTATAGACGTGTTTACAGGAATTGTGGCGAATACCTATGCGTTTTAT
>NW_020870146.1:667222-669722 GCF_003789085.1 Penaeus vannamei | reverse complement strand
TGGGAAGGCGTATTTCAGTTTTTCTCAATAGATTAATTAAATTATTTAAAACAATTAATATAACACATATAGCAGAGAATATAAGAAATAGGTTTAATCATAACAGGGACTTTTTGTGGAACTGAAAAAAGTCAATAGTATTGATTCTTTGAACATGACAGGCTTATGTTATATTTAATTGACTAATTATTCATTTCCATTAAATGCAGTCGTTAATTACTATTACAGGTTTAAAAGACCGTCATCTACCTTTCCATCTGAGGAGGCTTCTCTAAAAAAAAGAAATTCAGTTCAAAAAGGAGTACTTTATTAACACACTTTCAAGCACAATATGTATAAATCTATAGCTGGTTCCACATATTTCTTAACGTTGTCCATAGAATAATCCTGAGCGATTTATTATGAAACTCACTTGATTAAGTCGCCCCGGTATGGCGTCTGTTTTCACCCCAGGAGCTGTTACTGTTCATGAATGAATCACATCAGCAGAATCGATTTTGATATTTATTGACAGGACAGTCCGGCTATCCACATCTAAAAGTCGAAAGCCATCCTCGGGTAATTAATTTAAAGGAATTATATGAGTCAAATTCAGCTTGAAGGAAATCTGAATACTCATAACTTCAGTATCATTGGTGTCCAATTGTTTTTAATGTAAAACTTCACCTAATAAATATGAGAGCCGTAAAGAAGGGAGTGCTATGAGAGTAAGCGTTAAAACAAGTACAGCAGTTCAGACAATTTCAATAGTTTGTCCTTCCAATAAAAATCGATTTGTAAATAAAGAGTGGATATTATATATCCTACTAGGGTTGTAATTAAAATAAATAATACTATAGCATGGCCATGCAAAATGTAATTGTTTTATGTGAAGCTCTTATCTTGTAATCCTAAGTTACCTAATATTGGCAAAAGTTTTCTTAGAGAAAAAATAATCTTCCTGTTAGGAGCTTAAATCTTATGCATCTATCTGCCATTTTAGATATTAGTGGTTAATTGGACTACTATATAATTATGATCTGCTGGTGGAAGGTTATGTTGTCAATTAACTGATGTCGGAAGAAATAGAGAATATTACAGGGCGAGCAGCAGTCAGTGATTCTCAGACGATTATAACAATTCCTAATACAGCAATTAATGATACTGATGAGCCAATAGAGGATACGGCATTTCATGATGGATAGGCATCCGGGTAGTCTGAATATCGTCGAGGTATTCCGTTAAGGCCCAAAAAAATTATTGGGGGGGGGATGTAACCTTTACCCCAATGAATATAACAAGAAATATTTTTTTATTTTTTTATTAAGGCTTTCAGTAAAGAGTTGAAAATAAAGGAAATCAGTGGGCGATACCAGCAAAAATACCAAATACAGCTCTCATTGAGACTACATGGTTGAAATGAGCTGCGACATAATAAGTGTCGTGTAAATACATATCAACTGACGATTTAGCAAGCACAACTCCAGTTAAACCCTCAATTGTAAATAGCAATGCATCTGTGAGTAATGAGGAGTGTGGTTTGTGACATGAGAAATATGGGAAGCCTCTTGGCAATTAGATAAAATGGCCACTGAACTCGAGGTAAGGCAGTAGAAAGAAAAAAAGGAAATAATTTAATTTCCTAATTAAGATAGCATATATCATTCATTGCAAGGAAATGTGATTAATACCCCTAACTCCTCGTGCTAAAGCTGAAGTAATGATAGCTACTGGGACGACATATAGCGGTTTGGAATAATAAAAAAAAAAAAAAAATAGTAAGAATAAAGAAGCAGTTTTTTTATGATTATAAGAATAAGAACATTCAAGACCGTCTATCACTCTAGGTAACCAAAAGTGGAAAGGAGCCGCTCCTGCTGTTAGTATAAGAGCGACCTTTGGGGAAAAGGTATTGATTCCATTGGGTGGAATAAAAAAAATAATAAAATAATAAATTAAAAATAAATATATATATAATTAATAATATATATTATATATATATATATATTATATATATATATATATATATATATATATTATATATATGTATATATATATATATATGTATATATATATATATATATATATATATATATATTATATATGTAGTGTACTGTATTGTACTGTCTGAGACTGACCCGACTACTGTTCCATTCGCATCTTTGCCGTTCCCGTCGGGCTCCCTTGATAGACCCCGAGCGAGCAGGAAGAAAAGTCGAGGCCGAAAACGCCATCCATTTCTATCCGCAAAAGAATTCCACGTTTTTCCAACATTTTCGCATCCTTTTCAATTTACAGCAATTTGCATCTTCAGTTTAGTGACAGTTATTGCGCTGTTTGACGCCTCCCTCGTCCGCCGTATTTTCTCCTTCCCTCTTGTTTTCATTGCTTATTTATATTTTTTCTCGGGGGGGGGGGATATCTTTGTTTCTTTTACATAAATGATTCTAGCCACATATCTCACTCTCCCGTTTCTCTCTCTCGGCCTCTCTCTCTCGGTCTGTCTGTCTCTCTCTCTCTC
>NW_020870146.1:659722-662222 GCF_003789085.1 Penaeus vannamei | reverse complement strand
CTTTCAAGGTATTGTTTGTAAATAAAGACTGTATGTCAAAACTAGCCATTATAACTTGTTTTCAAGACTAATTGTAGACAACTTGCTTTGCAAAATCAAAAGAATTATGGACAGTGTATTCATTGGTAGTTATAGGCTTGAGATTTGGCACTAAGAATTTAGCTAGATTATAATTAAATGTTTTTAAAGCTGACAAGATAGGTCTGATCGGCACATCGGGTTTATGAATTTTTGGTAGTCCATATAACATTCCAGGTAAAGAGCCAGATGCTCTGAGTTGATTATATGTATCAGAGGAAATGGTGTCACTGTCTTTCAAACATTTTAGCATTCTATTCAGTTTGTCCTCTAATTGAATGATTTTAGAAAAGGCTCATTTCCTAACATTTTAATTTTGTATGGTCTGATAGCAATATATTTACTTTAGTGATATATTCATTTCTCTCCAATATCACAACACCTTTTCCTTTGTCAGGTCTCGTTATTATGATGCTGGGGTCTTCCTTTAAAGATTTCAAAGCATTGTATTTGGCTTTGCTAAAAGATGGTAACCAGTGTGTATGTCTTTTGAAGTCATAGAACGTCTCATTTGCTAAACTGGCAATTTTCTCAAAAACTTTCAGTTTGGCAGATTCAGAGTTGTCAAGAATTTGGCAATTATTAACGGTATGACAAAGACGTTCAAAGGCTAGAAAGTGGTCAGCGAATGATGGTGATTTGCACGGTAAAGCAAAGTCAGGACCTAAAGATAGCAGCTTTGTTTCATCCTCAGATAAATTTCTATTTGAGTAATTAAATATTACTTTGCTGCTATCAACTTCATATTCTGGAGTTAAGCCAAGATTGTGCAGTTTTCTTAAATGTCTAGTCTTAATTCTAACAAGATCTTTTATCATTGTTCCTCGTTAATAAACCCTTAAGGCAATTAAAATCAAGGAAGGAGGTGAGATTTCTTAAATCTTGAAGTAAGAGAGGATATTTACCACTTTCGTGAGCAGTTGTTTAGTCTTTTGCCTAATTTCATAGTTTAGAAGCTTGAAAAGCCATGATCTATATATTTTAGTGTCAGTGAACCTATGGTTATACACTTTGAACTGTAAAAACTTAAGAATAATGTTGTAATTCTTACAGGTTTGGAGAAATTCTATGTCCAGATTTAATTTCTTAATCTTGAAGTCCGTCTTCTCAGTCTCTCGATATTTCAGCAGAACTGGTCGGCCATAACGGTTGGATAATATTTCCACAATAGATGTTCCACGGGGGAAACGGATTCTTATAATAAACAGGAGGACCAGGACAGCACGAAACCACATCTTGCGTATATTCATTTATTTATTGAGCTTTCGGACATCAATAACTGTCCATCACCAGAATCTGCATGTAAGAGAATACAAATTATCTAAACTAATATTGAATACTAATTACAAAGGCAAATAAGAACAAACAAAATGGAAATAATAGTAAACGCAAAACATAAAACACAAGTTGATTACCAACATAGGACATAAAAAAAAGGAATATTGGGCTTACGTATTTTCTCCGTAGGTGTAGAGTATTGTGGTCTTTGTCATGTTGACATGACAGCAGTTTGCGCAAGGTTTGAATGTCTGATGTCCGTTGTGAGTGGGGGGAGTGGGGGGTTGGTGGAAGGGTAAGGGATAACTGTGTAAATTCTGTCAGTGTATATAGAGTAACTGAACTTTCATTGTTATTGAAGTTAGGTTTTATTTCTTTGATCAGTAGTGATTCTAAGATTCTTAAATCTATTATGTCTTTGTGTTTTCTCACTATTGAAAAAGTCCTCGAATTTACTTCATGATTTGTTTTGAGTGAATGATCACGGAAAAGTGAGTGCATGGGAGATGATAGCGGACGTAAAGTCCGATAAGAGCCTCTTTGTGCTCGCAATACCTCATCTTTAGATTCCTTGATGTTGAACCTATATATCTAGCGTTACAGCTAGAGCATTTGTATGAGTACACTATGTTTGAGCACAGATGTTTAGGAAAAGGGTCTTTTGTCGGAAAGAACGAACGAAATTGTTCTGGAATTTGTGAAGATCATTCTGAAATTGATTTTGGGAAAATGGTTGCTTAGTAGTTTCTTCTGTAGTTGTTTTCGTAAGACAAAGCTTGTGTGTCCATAGTATGGTAGTTTAAGGTATCGGATATCCGAGGTACATTGTAATTCATTGGTTTTGGACAGAGCATCTTATTTAAGAATAACCTTTATTTGTTTTTGGATAACAGACATTGGAAAATTTGTTTTTCAAAAGAAAGGTTCTAAGAATGTAGTTCTCTGTTAATGGAAATGCCAGTCTGAACAAATATGAAAAACATCTGTACAACAAAGTTCTGATAGCATTGATTTTAAACATCATGGTAGAAAGGATAAAATAATTTAAACCACTACTAGTGAAGGTAGGTTTTCAGTACACGGAGGTTTTAAAGGTTTTATCATCACGTTCAAGGCCTGATATCCAAAAAGACAATGAGTTGTT
>NW_020870146.1:655054-659428 GCF_003789085.1 Penaeus vannamei | reverse complement strand
AAAGATTTCAAAGCATTGTATTTGGCTTTGCTAAAAGATTGTAACCAGTGTGTATGTCTTTTGAAGTCATAGAACGTCTCATTTGCTAAACTGGCAATTTTCTCAAAAACTTTCAGTTTGGCAGATTCAGAGTTGTCAAGAATTTGGCAATTATTAACGGTATGACAAAGACGTTCAAAGGCTAGAAAGTGGTCAGCGAATGATGGTGATTTGCACGGTAAAGCAAAGTCAAGACCTAAAGATAGTAACTTTGTTTCATCCTCAGATAAATTTTTATGAGTAATTAAATATTACTTTGCGGCTATCAACTTCATATTCTGGAGTTTAAGCCAAGATTGTGCAGTTTTCTTAAATGGTCTAGTCTTAATTCTAACAAATCTTTATTGTCCTCGTTAATAAACCCTTAAGGCAATTAAAATCAAGGAAGGTGAGATTTCTTAAATCTTGAAGTAAGAGAGGATATTTACCCTTTTCGTGAGCCAGTTGTTTAGTCTTTTGCCTAATTTCATAGTTTAGAAGCTTGAAAAGCCATGATCTATATATTTTAGTGTCAGTGAACCTATGGTTATACACTTTGAACTGTAAAAACGGAAGAATAATGTTGTAATTCTTACAGGTTTGGAGAAATTCTATGTCCAGATTTAATTTCTTAATCTTGAAGTCCGTCTTCTCAGTCTCTCGATATTTCAGCAGAACTGGTCGGCCATAACGGTTGGATAATATTTCCACAATAGATGTTCCACGGGGGAAACGGATTCTTATAATAAACAGGAGGACCAGGACAGCACGAAACCACATCTTGCGTATATTCATTTATTTATTGAGCTTTCGGACATCAATAACTGTGTCCATCATCAGAATCTGCATGTAAGAGAATACAAATTATCTAAACTAATATTGAATACTAATTACAAAGGCAAATAAGAACAAACAAAATGGAAATAATAGTAAACGCAAACATATAAACACAATTGATTACCAACATAGGACATAAAAAAAGGAATATTGGGCTTACGTATTTTCTCCGTAGGTGTAGTTTGGAGTATGTGTCTTTGTCATGTTGACATGACAGGCAGTTTTGCGGAGGTTTGAATGTCTGGATGTCCTTTGTGAGTGGGGAGTGGGGGGGGGTGGAGGGGGTAAGAGATAACCTGTGTAAATTACTTCAGTGTATAAAGAGTAACTGAACTTTCATTGTTATTGAAGTTAGGTTTTATTTCTTTGATCAGTAGTGATTCTAAGATTCTTAAATCTATTATGTCTTGTGTTTTTCTCACTATTGAAAAGTCCTCGAATTTTACTTCATGATTTGTTTTGAGTGAATGATCCCGGATAAGTGAGTGCATGGGAGATGATAGCGGACGTAAAGTCCGATAAGAGACTCCTTTGTGCTCGCAATATCTCATCTTTAGATTCCTTGATGTTGAACCTATATATCTAGCGTTACAGCTAGAGCATTTGTATGAGTACACTATGTTTGAGCACAGATGTTTAGGAAAAGGGTCTTTTGTCGGAAAGAACGAACGAATTGTTCTGGAACTTGTGAAGATCATTCTGAAATTGATTTGTGGGAAATGGTTGCTTAGTAGTTTCTGTAGTTGTTTTCGTAAGACAAAGCTTGTGTGTCCATAGTATGGTAGTTTAAGGTATCGGATATCCCGAGGTACATTGTAATTCATTGGTTTTGGACAGAACACCTTATTTGTTTTTGGATAACAGACATTGGAAATTTGTTTTTCAAAAAGAAGGTTTCTAAGAATTGTAGTTCTCTGTTAATGGAATGTCAGTCTGAACATATATGAAAACATCTGTACAACAAAGTTCTGATAGCATTGATTTTAAACATCATGGGTAGAAAGGATAAATAATTTAAACCACTACCAGTGAAGGTAGGTTTTCTGTACACGGAGGTTTAAAAGGTTTTATCATCACGTTCAAGCCTGATATCCAAAAAAGACAATGAGTTGTTTACTTCGACTTCAGAGGTAAACTGTATGTTGACATGTTTTGAGTTGACATAATCTAAAAACATTTTTACATGTGAAACATCATTAAACAGTAGGAATACATCAACATATCTTTTATACATTACTGGTTTAAAATGCGATGGGCAGTCTGCTAACCACTTACTCTCGTGATGGCATAAAAACGCGTTTGCGAGAGTTGGGCCTAGCGGGCTACCCATTGCTACACCATCAATTTGGGAGTACAATTGATTGTTGAACATGAAAATTGCATCTTCTACAGATAATTTTAACAATTTCTTGAATTGGTCTCTTGTAAGGTTATGCACATTATCAGTATTCTCAAATAATCTGTTTGTACAAATATCCATTGTTTCTTTCAAAGGTATGTTTGTAAAATAAAGACTGTATGTCAAAACTAGCCATTATAATATTGTTTTCAAGACTAATTGTAACAAACTGCTTTGCAAAATCAAAAGAATTATGGACAGTGTATTCATTGGTAGTTATAGGCTTGAGAATTGGCGCTAAGAATTTAGCTAGATTATAATTAAATGTTTTTAAAGTTGACAAGATAGGTCTGATCGGCACATCGGGTTTATGAATTTTTGGTAGTCCATATAGCATTCCAGGTAAAGAGCCAGATGCTCTGAGTTGATTATATGTATCAGAGGAAATGGTGTCACTGTCTTTCAAACATTTTAGCATTCTATTCAGTTTGTCCTCTAATTGAATGATTTTAGAAAAGGGCTCATTTCCTAACATTTTAAATTTTGTATGGTCTGATAGCAATATATTTACTTTAGTAATATATTCATTTCTCTCCAATATCACAACACCTTTTCCTTTGTCAGGTCTCGTTATTATGATGCTGGGGTCTTCCTCTAAAGATTTCAAAGCATTGTATTTGGCTTTGCTAAAAGATGGTAACCAGTGTGTATGTTAAGCCAAGATTGTGCAGTTTTCTTAAATGTCTAGTCTTAATTCTAACAAGATCTTTATCATTGTTCCTCGTTAATAAACCCTTAAGGCAATTAAAATTAAGAAAGGAGGTGAGATTTCTTAAATCTTGAAGAGAGGATATTACCACTTTCGTGAGCCAGTTGTTTATTCTTTTGCCTAATTTCATAGTTTAGAAGCTTGAAAAGCCATGATCTATATATTTTAGTGTCAGTGAACCTATGGTTATACACTTTGAACTGTACTATGGACACACAAGCTTTGTCTTACGAAAACAACTACAGAAACTACTAAGCAACCATTTCCCACAAATCAATTTCAGAATGATCTTCACAAATTCCAGAACAATTCGTTCGTTCTTTCCGACAAAAGACCCTTTCCTAAACATCTGTGCTCAAACATAGTGTACTCATACAAATGCTCTAGCTGTAACGCTAGATATATAGGTTCAACATCAAGGAATCTAAAGATGAGATATTGCGAGCACAAAGGAGTCTCTTATCGGACTTTACGTCCGCTATCATCTCCCATGCACTCACTTATCCGGGATCATTCACTCAAAACAAATCATGAAGTAAAATTCGAGGACTTTTCAATAGTGAGAAAAACACAAGACATAATAGATTTAAGAATCTTAGAATCACTACTGATCAAAGAAATAAAACCTAACTTAAATAACAATGAAAGTTCAGTTACTCTATATACACTGAAGTAATTTACACAGGTTATCTCTTACCCCCTCCACCCCCCCACTCCCCCACTCACAACGGACATCCAGACATTCAAACCTCCGCAAACTGCTGTCATGTCAACATGACAAAGACACATACTCCACACTACACCTACGGAGAAAATACGTAAGCCCAATATTCCTTTTTTTAATGTCCTATGTTGGTAATCAACTTGTGTTTTATATGTTTTGCGTTTACTATTATTTCCATTTTGTTTGTTCTTATTTGCCTTTGTAATTATATTCAATATTAGTTTAGATAATTTGTATTCTCTTACATGCAGATTCTGATGATGGACACAGTTATTGATGTCCGAAAGCTCAATAAATAAATGAATATACGCAAGATGTGGTTTCCTGCTGTCCTGGTCCTCCTGTTTATTATAAGAATCCGTTTCCCCCGTGGAACATCTATTGTGGAAATATTATCCAACCGTTATGGCCGACCAGTTCTGCTGAAATATCGAGAGACTGAGAAGACGGACTTCAAGATTAAGAAATTAAATCTGGACATAGAATTTCTCCAAACCTGTAAGAATTATAACATTATTCTGTTTTTACAGTTCAAAGTGTATAACCATAGGTTCACTGACACTAAAATATATAGATCATGGCTTTTCAAGCTTCTAAACTATGAAATTAGGCAAAAGACTAAACAACTGGCTCACGAAAGGGTAAATATCCTCTCTTACTTCAAGATTTAAGAAATCTCACCTCCTT
>NW_020870146.1:637554-640054 GCF_003789085.1 Penaeus vannamei | reverse complement strand
TTATGAGGGATTGCAATATCATAAAGAATATATAAAGAGAAAGTTCTTTCTTTGTCTGTCGCAAAGGTATTGAGTTTATTGCAATTTATCATGTAGACACTCGTTGAAATCTTTTCCTTGCATTTGGTTTTATGGAAATCAGTGTGGCAGTCTCAGCAATCTCAGCCTATCCAAAGGAATTCTAAGGCCTTGGAAATATCGAGACCAAATAGAATTATCAATCATTATTATTCAAACCATTAGCATCTCTCCTCAAATGCCTTATGAATGTAGCACAAGCAGCTTTAAGACCAAAAGACATCACAAAATAAATAAACTTTTATCAGTGGCCAATGCAGCATTTCACTGAGCTCTGTGGAGTATACATCATCAGTTACGTTGTTTACAGAACCCTCAATAGTTCCCACTGGTCCATAGTCAGAGACAGCAATATTATGACATATAATATATCCATTGGTTTTCCGTTCAAGGACAACAGGGGAACAACAGGGTGAAAAGCTCGAATGCCAAGGTCAATTATACTATCAATTTTCAGCTAAAAAAAATGTACAAAATGGTGAGGTATTAAGTGTGGTTTCTTGATTGTAGGAATTTTACTCACAAGAATAACCACCTGCTCAGTAAACGCATAACCAAGTTCATCTGAAAACACGTCAGGATAGTTTGATATCAAAGAATCAAGTTGACATTTACAACCTAATAATCTAACTCATAGTAAGGTAAGGTATATTAGTATCATCTTCAGCCACCCAAAATGGGATCTTATCTGTATCCAATCAGTATAATTTTATAAGCATGGTGATACGGAACACTACTTTTCCCCTGAACTTTTACTAGATAAGCTACTTCTTTCCCATTGGCAGGATAAAAAGGTCTTTTCCATTCTATAACTGATTTGACATGATTTGTGGGTAGTAATACTAATACATCATCATTTACGTTACGTGTGTGTGTGTTACTTTTCATTGTATGCATTCTGTACTACTTTTAAACGTGTATTTGTTTTGTTTTTCGTGATGAGCATGAATGTGTGTGTAATAATACGATAATGAAAAATATATGTATATTAACAAAAACAATTTTAATAGTGATTCTGATGATATTAAGATTATTATCACTGATAATGGTAGAAATATCCATACTATAACTTGATAATGATGATGATAACACTATATCATCACAATGATAAAATATGTGAGTATTTCTTTTACCTGCTTATGCTTACAATGGATCGGTAAACAAAGGTTTTTTTCTGTAAATACATACTTTTCCTTCATAACAAACAAGACTCAGCAGCAAACACCAAAGTGATGACACTATTGATACAAACACTGAGACCGGAGCACGCACGCCCAGGCAGGGAAGGGGCGTGGCTTCTCTTATACATGGATGGGCATATTGGTTTTACTTTAACAATTGTAATAACGATGATGATTATGATTGCGGTAATAATGATGATGACAATGATGATACTGATCAACGTAACAATAATAATAACAAAAGTAATTATGATTATAATGATGATAACAACAATGGAAATAATATTAATGATAATAGTGATAATGATGATGGTCATAGTAAGAATGATGATGATAATTTCATTAATAATAATATTCATAATAATGATAATGAATGATAAGATTTTGATAATGATTATAATGGTTAATATAATAATGATAATAATGATCATAATGATAATATTGTTAACAATAACATTAGTGATAAGGGTTCTAAAGACAGTAAAAACAATGATGGTAATAGTAAATACTATAGCAATGATAATTTTTAAAAATGCTATGATAGTAACAATAGCATAGTTTTATTATCTTAGAATAATTAATGATATAAAGAATATATATAATCATCCATGTTACCATTGTTATCATTATCATTATTACTATACTTATCATTATTATCATTTTTATCCTTATCGTTATTATTATTATCATTATTATCATTATTGCCACTATTATAATTGTTATTATTATCGTTAGTATTATAATTGCTGTTTTTACCATTATATCATTATTATCATTAGTATTATTGTAATTGTTATTGTTATTATCATTGCTGTTGTTGATGTTTGTTATCATCGTTATTTTCCTGATTATTATCATTACTATTATCATTGTTATTAATGTTATTATTATTATCATAATAATTGTCATTACTGCTACCATTATTAAGATCATCACTATTATCATTATTTTCATAATTATCATCATCATTGTTAATGTTATTATTACTATTATTTTCTATGACGATACTAAAATTTACAATGAAAATAACTATGATAAATCATGATGATGATAGTAATGACAATAACAATAAAACTTTAATGATCATAATAATGATAATGATGATGACGATAATACATGATTATCCTATCATTGCCATTATAATAATTATTTCCATTGTCAATATTACTGCCATCATAATTATCATCACCGTTATTAACATCATAATTAATACTGTTACTTTTGATCATGCCAATAATAAC
>NW_020870146.1:617554-627554 GCF_003789085.1 Penaeus vannamei | reverse complement strand
ACGTTATCTTGAATTGCATGTTTTGTCATATTTACATGATGGTTTTTATAGTCTAGCAAATTTTCAATATTAAATCACTTTTCCAATTCATTTAGAGTATAGTTCTCTTGATATGTTTAATATTGTTGATTGATTTCAAGGTCAAACATGAACTGTTCAACCTGTTTTATTAATCTATATAATAACTTTTCATAAACCCTTACATTTTATTTTATTATCTCGATATGTAATGTAAAGTCTTGATACTAGTAATTCGTATCCCCTTTTCATGTTTTATAAATACTATTAGTTATATGATTTATCTTAACTGTTTTGTAAATATGTTTTTGTAAACTGAAGGATAGATGTTCCCTATATCCTTTACAGTTATTCCTTGTCATCACTGAAGATGGGTGTTGAACACTCGAAACGTATGATGTTGGAAGAACTGTTTTTGTTCAAAGAAGATACCAGTTTAGTTGGATTAAAGAAGAAAGAAAATGCTTGTTTTTCTATTAACACTGGTCGTGAAGTTTATTGCATGTCTCCGCTTCCCAGCTGGAAGTTCCACGGCAACTACTATATATACATACATATATATATATATATATATATATATATATATATATATATATATATATATATATATATATATATATGCGTGTATATATATATATATATATATATATATATATATGTATGTGTGTGTGTGTGTGTGTGTGTGTGTGTGTGTGTGTGTGTATTATATATATATATATATATATATATATATATATATATATATATATATATATATATATATTTATTTATTTATTTATAAGTGTGTGTGTGTGTGTGTGTGTGTGTGTGTGTGTGTGTGTGTTGTGTGTGTGTGTGTGTGTGTGTGTGTGTGTGTGTGTGTGTATGTGTGTGTGTGTGTGTGTCATACCATACATACATACATTTATCCTGCAAAATGAACATTTCTCAAACTCGCAAAATCTACAGCACCGCAACTCCGCCCTTCACCCTCTCCCTCTCCGCTCGACCCGCCCGTTTCTCGTCGTCCGCCCGGCTCCCTTGACCCTTTGACTACTGGTCATTTCTGGGAGCCACGGTGACCCTTCAAGTGACCCATACTATGATTTTTTTTTTTTTTTTTTTTTTTTCAACTGGTATTTATGTAGTTTCGAGACTTGACCCTTCGAGTGCCCTTACTATGATTTTTTTTTTTTTTTTACTGGTATTTATGTAGTTTCGAGACTTAATTTGATCCTCATAAAACATACTTGATACTTACTGTCTCTGGTAATGCATTGCAAAGTTTATGGCATGTAATTACACTGAGTTACAGATATAATAAAACATTACCATTGATATATGTGATTCGCTCCCGTGCGCCTGTGTTTATAATTGCAAATAGATAGGAAGATAAAATGTGATCATTTTAGTGCAGAAAAGTCTGTATATGTGCTCAGAGTCCATCTTCATGTTTCATGTATAATCCCGATTATTCAATAATGAAAATAAAGAAGCTTCTCTCTCTCTCTCTCTCTCTCTCTCTGTCTGCTGTGTGTGTGTGTGTGTGTGTGTGTGTGTGTGTGTGTGTGTGTGTGTGTGTCTGGCGTCCCGAAAGATGAGAACAGATCAACTTCCTGCCCTTAAAGCTGCAAGAGCCCAGGGAAAAATAGCTTTCTTCGTCAATGCTAAACTGATAATTAAAGAAAAATCGAACGATCGAGATGCCCCCAGAAATACCGGTACATCTGCAGGCTTACGACAGTGCACAGCATCCTCCACCGTCGAAGCCCAGGCCACTGAGAGGACAGTCTCCCAGCCAGATTTCCAGGAGAAGCAGCAGCTGCCCAACGACAGTGAGAGCAGACGCACCACACAGCAGGCAACAAGAGCTGAGAACCACTGAGCGGATCAGCTGTAACTGTAATATACACATTCCAAATTATTTCATTTGTGATTCATAATAGTATATATAATGGCTAATTCTTACAATTTTCCTTTTGCTAATGTAACTAACTCTGATTTGCATATACTATTGAATAATAATACTGTGCATATGGTTTTTAACCCATTTCTCTTGAACGATAATAACTTAAGAAACTCTGACAATAGATCTGATGAAATGTCTATTCCTGATTTCCAAGAACCTCGCTGTAATTACCATTTTATAAATACCATGAACAGTACCTACCAAGCACCCCCAATAGTCTCAATCTTCTCTCGTACAATATACGTAGCATTCCATCACAAATCAATGCCTTTCAAGATCAGTGTTTAAATGAAATAAATTTACAGCCTAATATCATTGGACTGTGTGAAACACGCTTAAATTATAATATTTGTGGATTATATAATATCATAGGGTATACTCCCTTCTTTAACAATGTAAGTACTGATCACGGTGGTGTAGCAATCTACATATTTGACGCACTCCAAGGAACTATCCTACATGATCTTAGTGTACAATTTCCCTATATGGAAACAATATTTCGAAAAATTCAAACCAATGATGAGAGATTCTTAGTTGGGATGGTCTATCGCCCTCCAAACTCTTCTACTCAAGCTTTTTATGATTCTTTCAGTGAGATTTTAGAACATATAACTCTCCTCAACATCCCTTGTTACATCATGGGTGATTTCAACCACAATCTTTTGAGGTTTGAAAATCGGTCAGTTCATGATTTTGTTACGCTCATGTACTCTCATATGTTTTACCCGACCATCACAAAGCCTACCAGAGTGAGTGCCACGAGTGCCACATTAATAGACCACATATGGAGTAACAACTTGGAGTCTTACCATTCCAGTGGAATCATATACTCGAACATAAGTGATCACTTCCCTGTCATTAGTACTTTCACAACCATTAAATCCATTAAGAAGAGTTCACGAATAACAAAGATTAAAAGATCAATAAATCCACACACCATAAATAATTTAAAAAAACAGCCTTAAATGAAGTTGATTGGGAATCATTGTTAAAGAAACAAAATGTTGATGAAGACTTTGATATATTTATAAATAAGTTCACTGAGTTGTATAACCACTTCTGTCCTCGGAAAGAGTATTCTGTGAGAATCAAGCATGCAAGCAAACCATATATAACACCAGCAATAATCAACTCAATCAAAATAGACCCAAACTGCAGGAAAATATGCAAAATGGCCCGTAACATACGAAAATGTTTTAAAACATAGAAATACTCTAACCCATGTGATAAGACGTGCTAAAGAGAATTACCATAAAAGCAAACTTGATGAGTATGCAGGCAATGTCAGAAAAACTTGGCATTTTATCAATGACATACTAAATCGTAATACAAAGGGTCAAGCGGCACTATCTATGATGTTCAATAATGAAATAACATCTGATCCTAAAGAGATTGCTGAAGGATTTAATAGATATTTTAGTGAGGTGGGAGCCAATCTAATCAGTCAAATTCCACGCATTCAAACTGACTTCCGGCAATTCCTCCCTGAAAATGCTAAATGTTCTTTAAGATTATCCCAAGTATCTGAAAATGAACTGAAGGACGTCATTAATAACCTTAAACAGTCAGCCAGTGGACATGATGACATTCCAGTAACCATCGTGAAAGAATGTGCACCGGAAATAATTTCTTTCCTAACTTCCATCATCAACAGATCTTTCAAATCAGGCTGTTTTCCCAGTCATTTGCAGATCGCAAAAGTGATTCCTATCTATAAGAAAGGCGATGCAAATCTCCCTGAGAATTACAGACCCATTTCTTTGTTAACCATATTCAGTAAAATATTTGAAAAAAATAGTTTTTAAAGAGTAATGACATTCCTTGAAAACCATTCATTAATATCTAACTGTCAGTATGGATTCAGACCAAACTACTCAACGGAATTAGCTATTCACTGTCTAACAAATCAAATTTATGAAGTTCTAGATAAGAAACAGTACCAAATTACAGTTTTCTGTGACCTGTCCAAGGCATTTGATACCATATCGCATGATATTCTTTTGCAAAAACTTGAGGTGTATGGTATTCGAGGTCCAGCATTAGCATGGTTTCAGAGTTATTTAAGCAACCGTAAACAATATGTATATTACCAGAACTGCATTTCCCAATATAGGGAAATTAGATATGGGGTCCCCCAAGGATCGGTACTTGGTCCTGTATTGTTCTTGCTTTACATCAATGACATTGCTCGGTCTTCTTGTAAATTAAATTTCCTGCTTTTTGCAGATGATACTAATGTTTACATGGCTAGTAAAAACCTACCTGAGCTTGTTAGTACAATGAATAATGAACTAATTCACTTATCAAACTGGATTAGGGCAAACAAATTAATTCTGAATCCAACTAAAACGTACTATTTGTTATCAAATCAATCGAATTACAAACCAAATATAGATATAAAATTGGATAATGTAACTCTTAATAGAGCTGATGAAGCAAAGTTTCTTGGAATTACTATAGATAGTCGTCTACTCTGGAAGACCCACATCAATGATGTAAAGGTAAAAATATCAAAGGTAGCTGGAATTCTGTATAAGGTTCGTGATTTGATGAATATCAGGATCCTAAAACAACTATATTTATCACTAGCTTATCCTCATATAGTTTACTGCTCTGCAGTCTGGAGTGGTGCAAACAAAACAAGTTTGAAATCCCTTGAGAGAGAACAAAAAATAATAATTCGCATCATCACTTACCGGTCCTACAATGACCACACAGGACCCATATTCAAAGAACGGGAACTGCTAAAACTACCAGATATAATGTTAATTCAGACTGGTTTATTTGTCTTTAAATCCGTAAAAGGTTTGACTCCATCAATAAATAGCTTCCAGAGAATCACACACTCCATTCATACACGAGGCGTCCATGAGACGTTAAGACTCCCTCAGTGTAGGACCTCCCATGCCCAGAAGAGACTTGCATATAGAGGATCAAAAATATGGAATTCCTTAGATTACGTTCTAAGGCAGTCTCCAACTGTGTATCACTTCAAACGTGCGATGAAGCAAGAGCTAACCAAAGAATACTAGTCCAATACCGTACTTTCTTCCTAGTGGCAAAGCAATGCTGTTTTAACACTGTCATCATGCATAACACATGCATGGTATACTATAATCGTATAGCATATATGTGACTTATTTATGTATGACATGAACATGATATATGTGTATAATGTAAATCTTATAATTATTTATAATCTGTACGTGTTGTAATATGTATATAAAAAGATACATCATACCACACTGTATGTATGAAGATATAATGTGCATCCGTTTGTGACCTTCAAACTCCTAGCTTAATACATTTATTTTATAATGTACTTTAAATACAGTTTCATCTCACCTGTGATATTATTTAAGTAAGAACATTTCACTGTACTCCATTGTTAACTTTATAATGTCAGCTAGAGAGCCTTAGCTCAGCTGACTATTGTGCTGCAATATAAACATGTGCCAACTTTATGTATGTATATTATTTTGGCAATAAATATCAATCAATCAATCTCTCTCTCTCTCTCTCTCTCTCTCTCTCTCTCTCTCTCTCTCTCTTCTCTCTCTCTCTCTCTCTCTCTCTCTCTCTCTCTCTCTCTTCTCTCTTCTCTCTCTCTCTCTCTCTCTCTCTCTCTCTCTCTCTCTCTCTCTCTCTCTCTCTCTCTCTCTCTCTCTCTCTCTCTCTCTCTCTCTCTCTCTCTCTCTCTCTCTCTCTCTCTCTCTCTCTCTTCTCTCTCTCTCTCTCTCTCTCTCTCTCTCTCTCTCTCTCTCTCTCTCTCTCTCTCTTCTCTCTCTCTCTCTCTCTCTCTCTCTCTCTCTCTCTCTCTCTCTCTCTCTCTCTCTCTCTCTCTCTCCCTCCCTCCCTTTGAAGGAAATGCAATGGCGATTAAGAAGAGAAATATCGACATCCTTTGCATTAGTGAAACATGGCTTGATGCAAGGCGAGGTGGGGGAGATTGCTACAGCTGTAGAGGACATCTGGGTAACTGTGCAAAGTAGTATGTATCATTTCTTTATCTTTCATCTTGGGTGATTAAAAGACGATCTCTATAAATAAAATGTAGAAAAAACTACAAGGATATTAAACACCTCATCCGTAACAGGCGACACCATATCAAATAAATCCGATGTCATTTCCGAAACTGAGTTATGCGTTTCCAAATCGCAGACCACGAAATCTGAACAATGGCAGCAGATATAAATAAGGCCAAAGCGACAATCTTTGTCACTTTGTCAAAATGTCAGTGCCAGTCAGTCGACCCTCTTAAAGACTTTGACAACAGATGATGTTAAGATGCAATAGTATAGATGCTCCTATGAGGCCAAAATTGTTAGACGTCTCCTCGCATCATGAATGATGCATGTACACATTCTCTCGAACGTGCTGTAAAATAGTATAGATGCTCCTATGAGGCCAAAATTGTTAGACGTCTCCTCGCATCATGAATAAATGAGGACATCAAAAGAGCCCGATAAAACACTTATAAATATCTCAAAAATATCTCAAAATGAACCTTCAGGCTGAATATAGGTCAAAAAAAGAAATATTAAAACAGTTATCTAGGGTGCAAAAACAACTAATTTTCAAAATATGCTCAGCGACTATAAACACGTAAGCAAAGAAATATGGAAGACGCATTAGAACCAAATAAAAAGCAAAGAGACTTGCGTAGATTCCCAAATTAGTATAAAAAATATATAATTATTTCGCTAATATCGACAGACTCACTAATGAACAGACATCGGCTTCTTCGGCTGCAAGGAACACAACCAGGACAGGAATCTCAACAGACGCTTTCAGACCACAGCCAAAAGTTAAGACAACAATCCCTTTAAGTTCGACGCTAGAGGATGCGACCAACGGCCGACGACGACGTGAAAACTTATTTATATCCTAATGTCCTAACACCTTATTTGTAAGCTTCTCGTTATATTAATATATATTATATATATATATATATATATATATATATATATATATATATATATATATATATATATAATGGTAATTTCTTATATTACGTCCGCCGCTCCGATATCGACGATTTTGGTATCGTTGGATTCGTCTAACTCTATACAATGCAAATATGTAGGTTTTATTGCGCGGAAACCCCCCGTTAGCGACAAACTTGGCCCCGATAGCAGGGGCGACGATGTCGGATCGCCGGACGTAATATTTAAAATTACCATAATAATATAACCCCACAGTGAAAATAATCATGGTTATCCACATGACTTTCCATGGCAGGGGCTGCCTGCCGGGCAGGGGGTAGCCTGCCGGAACAGTGGTGGAGGTTTTGTTTTCCTTGGCGGGGGTTTGGGGGGGGGCGGTAGTACCCCCAGGGTGGGTCGCAGAGGCACAGCCCCCCTGCAAATGGAAAGTCATGTGTCTAAACATGGTTATTTTCACTGTGGGTTATATTATTAGTGTTATTTAACCCCGCATTTTCCCTGGAACCTTCCATGCCCTCCCCTGCTGTCGGGGCCAAGTTTTGCCGCTAACAGGGGGTTTACGCACAATAAACCTACATATTTGCATTGTATAGAGTGAGACGAATCCCACGATACCAAAATCGTCGATATCGGAGCGGCGGACGTAATATAGAAAAATACCATATATAGTATATATGTATATATATATATATATATATAGTATTATATATATATATAATATAACGAGAAGCTTAACAAATAATGTGTTAAGACATTAGGATATCAATAAATTTTCACGTCGTCTTCGGCCGTTGGTCGCATCCTCTCTCTCTCTCTCTCTCTCTCTCTCTCTCTCTCTCTCTCTCTCTCTCTCTATATATATATATATATATATAGTATATATATATATGTATATATATATATATATAATATATATATTATATATATATATATAATATACATATATACATATATATATATATATAGATATATATATATATATATAATATATGTATATATGTATGTAATATGTACAAAAAAAACACAATACCGTGTTGATACTATGGTAGAAAAACCCACAATGCACAAACTAGATTTATTGAGGAAAGTGAGACAACAGTTGTTGTCTCACTTCCTCAATAAATCTAGTTTGTGCATTGTGGGTTTTTCTACCATATAATATATATATATATATATATTATATATATATATATATATATATATATATATATATATATATAATATATATATATTATAATATATACTGATTCCTTTCCACACAGCAGCAATCTTAGATTAATTCCACCGCATTACCGTAAACTTATTGAGAAAAACAATAATGTTTTCATTCGTGTGTGTGTTCATATCGTGTTCATTTTCTTCTGTGTTACACCAAGAAGAGCTTGAGAAAGGCAAGTGAAGTCAGAGGTTCAACCCTTTTATATTCATTATGTGTATAATATTCTTTGCTGCGATTCGAGCTGCGCGTTGCGTGATAATAACTTCATCGTGTGCATAATTGCATCCGCAGTTCTCTTATCGTATCAGACCAGACATGAAAAGATAAGATGATGAAAATTAATCTTTTGGTAATCGCTGCAAATGCAAGTAACAAATTGCTCTTCTAAATATACATTCTTCTAAATTTACATTATGAAATTATAGTTTTTCTCGGGTCACTAAAAATAAACATTTCAGGAATTTCCTTTCCGACCGAAGCAAAATGCCTAGACAAATTACATGGATTTCCTTATTGTTTGAAAAGACAGGTTCCTATTAATAAACCTAATCATTCTCAGCAAGAATGAAAAAAAAGTCAATGTAGCCAATATAAAGTCATTTAAGAAGCTCGCATGTTCAGAAAATCATTAGACTTTGACTCTGGTTTATGAAAGGATAAAGGATTCCGCTTTCATAATTAATTGATTAGATTTAAGGATTATAGCGACGGATCAAAGGACTGACTCTGCAATCATCAAAACCCTTGCAAGGCCAACTGGATCAATTAAATTCAATGTCGATTTTTCTACTTCCATGTACAATGTAATCAAATTAAACTGTATACAAATCTGCATACAAACCTGAACAGCTGGAACAGATTAAAGTAAATTAATCAAGAAATATACAAATTAAAGAACAAAGATATATCTGCAGAATAACCTGTGCATGAATGTATGTTTGTATTCATATTAGTATTCATTGATATCACGATTTTCTTTTATTTACGGCTTTTGGCCTTATTCTGATTATATTCCTTATTAAAACATAAGCGTCACTAGTATTAGCTTTTTTAATTCTATTTAACTTCATAATTATCATCATTATTGTCTCAATGGTAATTTAGTTATCATTATTGTTTCCATAATTCTAGTAAGATAATTTTATCATTATGATAATGATTATTGTTGTTTTCATTCTTGTTGTTCTTATTGTTATTATCAATACCGACGTTATTACTGTTACCATTATTATTACTTTTATCATCATTCTTATCATTTTATATTATTATCATTTTTAATATCAATGGTACCATTATTATCATTACTATTGCTGTTATATTATAATCATTATTATCATTACTATTATCATTATTGTTATCGTCTTCATTGCTATTATCATATCAGTCTGATGCTTGTACTTATTGTATTATTATTATAATTTTTATCATTATTATCAATATTGTTTATTATTTATTGTTATTATTAATCATTGTTATTATTATTATCATTGCTATTATATTATTGTTATCGTTATTATCATCATTATGCATTAATACTTTTTTTAATTATTATTATTATATCTATTACTATACTTACTATCCATTATCATTACTATTCATTTGTTATTCTCATAGCATTATTACTATTATGAACATTTATCTTATTGTTAATATTATGATTATAATTAGTTTATTATTATTACTCTTATTATCTCATCACTGTTAATAACATCATCAATATCATTATTGTTATTTTCAATGTTATTATCATTTTCATTAGCTTTCTCAGCATAATATTATAATAATTATCAGTATTCTAATATTCATTGTTATTATTTCTATTCATATTCTTATTCTTCTATTATCATTATTATCATCAACATTAATGCC
>NW_020870146.1:605054-610054 GCF_003789085.1 Penaeus vannamei | reverse complement strand
GCATCATCAATATCATCATTGTTATTATCAATGTTATTATCATTTTCATTAGCTTTCTCAGCATAATCATTATAATAATTATCAGTATTCTAATATTTTATGTTATTATTTCTATTCATATTCTTCTTATTATTATTATCATTATTATCATCAACATTAATGTCATCATCATAATCATTATTAATGTTATCATCAGCATTATTAGTGATAGTGCCTTTATTATCAATACTACTATTACTACTACTACCGTTATCGTTATCAATATTACTGTTATCATTATTATAATGATGATAATTGTCATTATCACTTTTGGAACTTTTCTTATCAACAGTATCTTTTATCGTTACTGATGTGCTCATCATGATTACCATTGTTATTTTTTTATCATTTTCACTTATTGTTATTCTCATCTTCATTATTATTGTTGTTGTTTGTTGTTACTGTTATCAATATCATGATTATTATAATTTTCATTACTATTTTCATTGTCATATCTTTGTTATTATTATTACTGTTATCATTATCATTATCATCGCTCTCATTATCATTATCATAACTCTAGTTAGTATTATTATTCATACTACTACTGATATCATGATATTATTATTTTTCATTGCTTTTATTATTACTACTACTGTTATCATTCTTATTCCGATTTCCATGACGATTATGCTTTAATGCGTAATGTGATACTTGTTATGTATCAAGAATGGCACTACCGTCGATGCGTTGTTATCAGATTCGTGCGTATAAACCTTCAATCCCAGGAATCGGGAGATCAAAAGTCTGTGTATGTTTATACGGATTTGAAAGGGTCTTAAATGTACTACTTCTCCCACGCCTTGTATAAAAAGACAAGTAACTCTCCTATACATTCCAACCCAGGGGCCATACAGTATACTACTCGCCCGGACTTCTGCTACGGCTGATAATCAGTGCAATGCAGATCGGTGCAAGAGCACAGCAGAACCTGGTGCTCCGGGATATGAAAATGCGCAGTGTGCATGAAACAGGCTTGCAACAACCATCCGCTCTACTGCCGTGCATACCTGACCTCCCCCCTCCCCTCCTCACCTCAGTCGGTGCAAAAACTTGTAACGCAACGAGAGAAGTGGTTATTACCGTTCACTGTATATGAATGGGAGGTAAACAAACCCACGTGGGTTAACAAACGACTGAAATTCGATGAAAATAGAAGAAATAAGGGAATTGATGTTGATTTCAGGTTCAAACAAAACGTATTTTGGAAAAAAGAGACAGAGGAAGGAAAAAGCTTCACTAACAATGGTAACTGATTGGCAGTGTTTTCCCTTACCTCGGTGTAAACGTTATAACGCTTATAATATTTCTTTCTTTCAGGTTGCATGTGCTTCTGTTCGTGCAAATGGAAAACTTGTCTAGTCTATAATAGATGAAATGGGAGGCTGGAAATACATTCAGTCCTTATAAGAAAACGGTAATTGGTAGGTATTATTTACTGCGTGATGGAAAAAATGATACTGTGATCTCCCATAGATAGAGATATTATTTTTCATGACTAAATTATTTATTTCATCAGTTATTACAAATGGGCAATATATTGCAAAACGTTAATCTGCCATGTCGTATATTTTTCCATACACATTTTTGTTTATTAACGAAGCAATCGAAATGGCAACAAACTATATATGTAAAAACAATAAAAACAAGTTGAACATGTAATTAACATTATGCTCTCCTACATGTTGTTTACAGAATAACTTTCATTCTAATGAAGGCAATAACCCTAATTCAAAGATGTTTCACTTTGACATAGGGCTCATATATGAAATAAGGAGGAGTAGCGACAAGAACACACCAGGCACAGATGTAGCAGAGAATGAATGTATAAAAAAACTGTAAACCTGAGGACTAAAAAAATTAAAATTGTGTATATATAAATATGTGCGTGTCTGTGTGTGTATGTGTGTCCACGTGTGTGTGTGGTGTGGTGTGGGTGTGTGGTGTATGTGTGTGTGTGTGTGAGTATGCATGGGTGTGTGTGTGTGTGTGTGTGTGTGTGTGTGTGTGTGTGTGTGTGTGTGTGTGTGTGTGTGTGCATGTATTAATGAACACAAGCACAAACACAGTAACAAGTAAACAAAATGAAAATGAGAGCAACCACAATAGTACAAGGGACGTTAAAGCTCTTAACGAGTTCCTCTTCAGACGAATAATAATTCGAAATGGATGGATCTACTACGGTTTATTATTCGTCTGAGGAGCTACGAAACACAACTAAACGTTACGATTATTTTCATATCTTATTGTGGCTCCTTCCATTTTCATAAACATAAGTTGTGTGTATATATATATATATATATATATATATATATATATATATATATATATATATATATATATATATATATATATATATATATATATATATATATATATATATATATATATATATATATATATATATATATATATATATATATATATATATATATATATATATATATATATATATATATATATATATATATATATAGTATATATATATATATATATATATATATATATATATATATATATATATATATATATATATATATATATATATATATATATATATATATATTATATATATATATATATATATATATATATATATATATATATATATATATATATATATATATATATATATATATATATATATATATATATATATATATATATATATATATATATATATATATATATATATATATATATATATATATATATATATATATATATATATATATATATATATATATATATATATATATATATATATTATATATATATATATATATATATATATATATATATATATATATATATATATATATATATATATATATATATATATATATATATATATATACATATATATATATATATATATATATATATATATATATATATATATATATATATATATATATATATATATATATATATATATATATATATATACTTTAGTGTTAGGATAAATTATGTTTATCTATAATGATCACCATTTTACCATCTGTTCTTGAGCATTGCAGAAGAATAAGTATTTGAACACAAATAATAATTTCTCCTAACACTAAAGTCTACGGGACGGCAACCCATGTTTCACTACCACCTCAATTACCCAACTCCCTACACACTGGTTTCCATCTCTCATTCCCCTTTTCCCTTTAACTACAATCTATAACTAGGAGCTCTAATGGCTTTTTCTACTAGTATTAGCTTTTTTAATTCTATTTAACTTCATAATTATCATCATTATTGTCTCAATGGTAATTTAGTTATTATTATTGTTTCCATAATTCTAGTAAGTTATTTTTATCATTATGATAATGATTATTGTTGTTTTCATTCTTGTTGTTCTTATTGTTATTATCAATACCGACATTATTATTACTTTTATCATTATTCTTATCATTTTTACTATTATTATCATTATTAATATCAATGGTACCATTATTATCATTACTATTGCTGTTATTATTATCATTATTTCATTACTATTATCGTTATTGTTATCATCTTCATTGCTATTATCATCATCAGTCTGGATGCTTGTACTTATCATTATTATTGTTATATATTTTATCATTATAATCATTATTGTTATTATTATTGTTATTATTATCATTGTTATTATTATTATCATTGCTATTATTATTATTGTTATCGTTATTATCATCATTATCATTAGTACTATTATTATTATTTTTATTATTATTATCATTACTACTACTACTATTCCTATTATCATTACTATTATTGTTATTCTCATCATCGTCATCATCATTATCATCATTAACACCATCATTGTCATTAGCATCATTATTATCTGTATATTTATGATATTGCTATTGCTACTAATTTTATCATCATTATCATTGCTATTATTATTACTATAATCATCATTATTATTATCATTGTTATTATCATCACCCATAATCTTATCGTTATTAATATTAGTATTATTATTTTTATCATCATCATCATCATTATCATCTTTAACATTATCATCATTAGTGCCATGATTTTCATTATCCATATCATTATTATTATTACTATTATTATCATCATCATCACCATCATCATTATCATTATCATTATCATTATCATTATCATTATCATTATCATCATCATCATCATCATCATCATCATCATCATCATTTTCATTGTATTCTTTATCTTTAGCATTGTTGTCATTAGCATTATTACTATTATGAACATTTTTATAATTATTGTTGATATTATAAGTATAATTAGTTATTATCATTACTCATATTATCATCACTGTTAATAGCATCATCAATATCATCATTGTTATTATCAATGTTATTATCATTTTCATTAGCTTTCTCAGCATAATCATTATAATAATTATCAGTATTCTAATATTTTATGTTATTATTTCTATTCATATTCTTATATTATTATTATCATTATTATCATCAACATTAATGTCATCATCATAATCATTATTAATGTTATCATCAGCATTATTAGTGATAGTGCCTTTATTATCAATACTACTATTACTACTACTACCGTTATCGTTATCAATATTACTGTTATCATTATTATAATGATGATAATTGTCATTATCACTTTTGGAACTTTTCTTATCAACAGTATCTTTTATCGTTACTGATGTGCTCATCATGATTACCATTGTTATTTTTTTATCATTTTCACTTATTGTTATTCTCATCTTCATTATTATTGTTGTTGTTGCTGTTGTTGTTACTGTTATCAATATCATGATTATTATAATTTTCATTACTATTTTCATTGTCATTATCTTTGTTATTATTATTACTGTTATCATTATCATTATCATCGCTTCATTATCATTATCATAACTCTAGTTAGTATTATTATTCATACTACTACTGATATCATTGATATTACTATTTTCATTGCTTTTATTATTACTATTACTGTTATCATTCTTATTCCGATTTCCATGACGATTATGCTTT
>NW_020870146.1:580054-595054 GCF_003789085.1 Penaeus vannamei | reverse complement strand
CCAGAGAGGCCACCAGAGCCTTCCACTACAACAGTTACAACCACTATGAATCAGCCCATTCACAGCACCACCAGGACCCTCGTCACCTCAACCAAAGCTCAACACACACATCTCGGCGGCCGCAGCGCCTCCCCGCGCACTCCCACGTCTTCGTCACTCAAAATCACACTCATGTTATCAAATGTCCCCGAAGAGCAGAGCGAAGGAAAGGCTTACCATGGCTCACCAGACCCATGCCCCAAGGAGAGCACATACGAGCACACCCGCCGCCAGCCAGAGTCGGGAATCAACTGTAAACAAAGTGAGAGCGGAGTGAGACGAGCAGCGGGATGCGCACCGCCACGCCGCCCCCCGCCACGCCCGCCGGAATTCAAACGTGCTAAGGGAAAAGAGGTGTGTTTGGTCACAAGTCCGCGGGTTCATATATTATAAAATGTTTCATACACGTATTCATTAACAAATTTATTGTAAATGAAAGGTTATAGACGCATCTGTGCATATACTCGATCGATTTTTCAGAGTAAGTCCAGCTCTCGCTCTGGCATCAGCGTATAATTAATATGCGTGGAATAAAAGTACGCACAGACATGTACACTCATGCTACATATACGATCATATATACAGTGGCAGCACGGATGTAGGAATTCAAATTGCTTTACACAAAAAGCCATGGATACTGAAAAAAACACGGCACACGGACTCAGTCCCAGAACTTCTTTTGATGCACAGACATTTTAAATTCAACTGCTATACATATATCCCAGCCTGAATCGCGATTATACTTAATAGGGAATTGTGTGATGCATTAAATTTGCAACTACAACGCTGGTAATAATAGTAACACCACCGAAAACAGTAATACCAACACAATGAAAGGGCGCTCCACCATGAAAAAATGAGATTTATATGGCATTCCATTATGAGTATATCATATAAATAGGATTTTTTGCATGGCCAAGCGGACTTTTATCCAGAAATGATTCTGGAATACACTGGAATATATGCGGAAATGTAACAGAAATTATTTTACAGAAATTATTTTACATTTTCATTTTCTCGGCAGGCAAAACAATAGGAAAAAGTAACGAAAATATCTATCTTTTTTCTTTTTTTTTTATTATGGGGGAGGATGAGTCGCCTTTCAAACTCGCTTTTGTTCGCGGGCTACTGTTGCCGGCGATCATTTTAAGTCCCAGTATAACAACAGTGGTATTCCTCACGCTTACACGGGTGCGATGGAAGTTCTGTCTATCTGTCTATCTCTGCCTGCTTCTCTGTCCATTTCTACATCTTTTTTACTTCTGAATTTATTCATTATTCACTCGTTTATTCATTTATCCATTTTACTGTTGAAATAACAAGTATTGGTTTAGTTGTTATCAATTTGTTAGGAATATTTTCTCTCGTGACGTCATTAAATTACAACTTCCTCTTTAGCTATCGTCACAATATATATATATATACATAAAGTTATTGTTATAATGATAAGAGAATATTCAAGGCATCTTACGTATCACTTTCTAATGTGAAATGTTAAAAAGCGATCATTCAGTGCGGCATTTTTAAAAAGAAGACAAGAAAGAATTTTTATTACTATATTTACCGATGTTTAGGATTTTCTGTTTGTGCACATGGCCGGTGTCTTTGTCTCGCATTTTTTCCCTAGCTTTCGTTTTTTTCCAGTGTATGTATGTGTGTGTGTTTTTCTATCTATCTGCCTATCTTTATCTCTATCTCCATCTCCATCTGTCATTATCATTATCTCTAATACTATCTCTATCTCTATTCATCACTGTCACTATCTCTCTCCCTCTCCCTTTCTTCCCCCTCCCCCTCCCTCCCTCTCTCCCCCTGCCCCCTCCCACTCTCCCTCCCCTCCTTCTCCCTCACCCTCCTTCCCTCCCCCTCCCACTCTCCCTCTCCCTCTCCCTCTCCCTCCCTCACCCTCCTTCCCTCTCTCTCTATCATTTACTCTAAAGACACGACACTTGAGTGAATCCGAAGAGAGAGTCGGTCCCGAGAAGACCCCTGGCCCGTGTGAGGACGAAAGGACTCGCGAGGCCGTGAAAGGGTGAGAGTACCTGGTCGCGATTTCTCTCTCGTTTCCACTTCCTTCCGAGGCAGAGCGGTGGTGATGATGATGGTGATAATGGTGGTGGTGGTGGTGGTGGTGATGATGATGATGATGGTGGTGGTGGTGATGATGATAGTGGTCATGATAGAGATGATGGTGGTGGTGATAATGGTGGTGGTGGTGGTGGTGGTGGTGATGGTGGTGGTGGTGGTGGTGATGGTGGTGGTGGTGGTGGTGGTGATGATGATGATGATGATGATGATGATGATGATGATGATGATGATGATGATGATGGTGGTGGTGATGATGGTGATAATGGTGGTGGTGATGGTGATAATGGTGGTGGTGGTGATGGTGGTGGTGATGATGATGGTGGTAATGATAATAAAAACACCTGCAGTGACAACAAACAATAATAATGGCAATAATAATAGAGAATCATGATTTTATGCCATGTAAAATACTTGTAAAGTATATAAAGTGTGTATAAATAACTGAAAAAACGAGATTGCCACATTTTCTAAGTAACTACAATTTCCTTATATAACCAACGTAATCCCTCCTACCTGAAAATTAGTTGTTTTATCATTATATTCCTATCTCCACGTAGAGGGAAAAAATATATGTAAAATATCACTACAAATTATTTCACATTTTTACAACACCCGAGACGAAGGTTTGCTTCCGAGAGTTCTGGAACAACTTGGTTATGCTGATGATGTGTCATTACGTTCACATAGTAACGGAGAGTAGGAAGGTACATGACTTGCAGAGGAAGGTTTAGGTGTACAAGAAAAGTAACGCAGTACTTGAAATTCTCGAATAATTGCAGTTTATTTAATGTAGTTTTGATTGAATTTTTATTATCTTTATTAAAAATATTCTAATCTATTATACTTTTTTACTGCGTGAGATATTAAGGTTTTATTTTAAACTTTAGGATATTTCATTTCGTATATTGTATATCATTTTGTACATTATCATTTTATTATTATTACTTATTGTTTTATTATCATTATTATTTTCATTATTATATAGTGTTATTATTATTTCATTATTATTATTTATATCATCATTTTATATTATTTCCTATATTTATAAATAATCTATATATTTTTACAGCGTGAGATATTAAGGTTTTACGTAAAACGTTAGGATACTCCATTTCATATTTCATATTTTCCTTGCGATGGATATTTGTGTCTGAAGAGCCCCGGACTGGAGGAACGTTGATGCTGTGCCAATACACTAACTCAGTAACGAGAGGAGTGTCAACAAGATACATGACTTGCAGTGTAAGGTTAATATACACTCGCCAAATAACAAAAAAAAAAAAGAACAAAGATAAAAAACAACAACAACTGTAAGGTTAATATACACAAGCCCCCCCCCCTCGAAAAAAAACAGTGTAAAGTTAATAAACACTCACAAAAAAGTTCTAAGAATCACAGTTACGTACACATACTGATTTGTTTTATACTAGAAATGTTATTGTTTTTATCCCTCTCGGACGCCGCTTGTCTCGGGAAAAGATTAGGATTTCATGTAAAACGTCAGGATATTTCATTTCATATCTCACTCGCGACAATGGTTTTCTTTCAACGAGCCTGGGCCTCTGAAGTCTGCTGCTGGCCACTTTCTTTTGTGCTGAAGGCAATATCTCAAGTTTCTCATTATGTGAAAGCAGAACAAAGGTGCCACTACTCATCTCGACACTTTGGCGGCCTATGACGTGGGGCAGACATGCCAACGGATTTTCGCGCGCGTTTGTGCGTTCTTTGCGGTTGACGGTTTGGCTTTTTCGCTTCTCTCGCTCTCAATTACCTCCTCTTTATCTTTTTTTTTTTTTGTACTCGTGTATGTATACTTAGAGGTGGCATAGCTCTGTGGTAGAGCCCCGGTATTGTTAGTAAGCCCACTCAGCTGTGAGTACTAACACGCTGACGTCAGCATGTTGGGGTCAAACTTGGGGCGGAACGGAACTGGCCATCCCGAGGATCAGTACGCATGTTCCAATACGTACATGTCTCCTATGTCCACTTGCATATGCTTACAAGTGTGTGTGTATGCTTATATATATATATATATATATATATATATATATATATATATATATGTGTGTGTGTGTGTGTGTGTGTGTGTGTGTGTGTGTGTGTGTGTGTGTGTGTGTGTATGTGTGTGTGTGTGTGTGTACATAATATTATAATGTGTATGTGTGTGTGTACATAATATTATAATGTGTATGTATGTATGTGTGTGTGTGTGTGTGTGTGTGTGTGTGTGTGTGTGTACATAATATTATAATGTGTATGTGTGTGTGTGTGTGTGTACATAATATTATAATGTGTATGTGTGTGTGTGTGTGTACATAATATTATAATGTGTATGTATGTCTGTGTGTGTGTGTGTGTGTGTGTGTGTGTGTGTGTGTGCGCGCGCGCGTCAGCTTGAGTGTTTGCGCGCACCATAATGACCTGGCCTCTATCACCTCAGTAATGTCTTTAACGAATTCTTTTTCCTCCCTAAATTCCCCTCGAAAATATTTCTTAGTTTCCTTGTAATTTCTATTAACACTTAATTGTTTTTTTTAGATAGCGCTTCTCCAGCTACAGCGATTATGAGGAAAATTGGTGTACTATTTTTTCCTTTCCTAACGAAGCGAAATGGCTGCCGCTTCCCTCGCAGCCATAACAGCTCCACCTAGTCTTCGCAATTTATTAGGCGGCCTAAATTACAGGCGATTTATGCTTTGTTTTAATAGTGAATGAAAAACTTTCTTTTGTTTACCTTTGCTAACTACTACTGATACTATTGTTGCTACTACTCTTACTACTGCTACTGTTAATATTACTATTATCACTACTCATCATACTACTACGACTATTACTACGTTACTACTATTATCTATCTATTCTACTGCTACTGGCATTGCTACTATCACGGCTACCTACTACTGCTTCTACTATTATTATTTACTGCTATTACTACTATCACTACTACTGTTGCTGCTACAATTATTTTTACTACTGCTTCTACGTCAGTGATTATTAGTGATATGCACATTCTTATTTCATATAATCATTGTACTATTCACGTCATAACGCAATGGTGGGTCGGGATATGCCCCCCTCCCCATGGATGATATATTGCACCCCCACAACAGTACAATGCATGATATACAGAAATATTTGAATAATCTAGGCAATAATGTCAGTTCTGTTGTGCTATAACTGGTAACAAAATGTCGGCTGAAATTACGTGTGCATATAATTTCGGGTAAATTTCCATGTGTGTGTGTATATGTCCTTAATGAAACCATGGGAGCCTGGACCTCCATCTTACTATTAATGCCATGGCGCAGCATTATCCAACATAAAATTACTCGGAAAATACATTACACTCTCTACACGGTAACCCCTTTGAACAAATTCACCTCCCCCCCCCTTTTTTAATATCCTGGATCCGCCATTACTGTAAGAACGCTACAATTGGCATTACTAAAAGAAAAATAATGAATTGTAATAATATTAACACACACACGCACAAAGGTTTCCTAATTTATAACTCATTTCGTGTCCCCTTTGGCGTGTCTGCCTTTTACCTACATTTCCTTATCGGTCTTACTGGATAGGGGGACGAGTGTTCTATGTGCTCTATTATCTTTACTTATTTTGTTTTTTTCTATATCTGTTGTGCTCTATTTTTTATTTATTCTATTTTTTCTGTCTTTTGATCTGTTTATTATCATTTCTACTTTCCGAGTCGTTAAAACCACTTATCTATATAAATTCACATTTGACACTACATTTTCTGACCCTAGTGATAATAATATTCATAAACGACTATGAGTATGATAGGGATAATGTTGAAAAAAAACTATAGAACCAACAATGACAGCAATGAGGATGGAAGTAGTTAATATAATATGATAATAACAATATAACAAAAGCAATATCAATAACTACAGGGATGGTATTGACAATAAAAATGAAAAGAATACTATAGACAATAAAAAATATTAATAAAAAAAAACATTAGTAATAAGATATGGTATAAGTGTTGGTCTTGATGATAACGACGATTATGACAATAATGCATTATCAGAAATTATAATCATGATATGGCGTTACTAATAATCTAATCTAATGTCATTATCTAATGTGATGACAATACCAAGAATCATAATTATCATTATTACTAATATCAGATAATGATATTGACAATAATGAAAATGATGACTGATGCCAGTAATAACACTACTACTATTACCACTACTACTATCAGCACTACTGATAATAATGATAACGAAGCGAAAAATAATGTCATATGATTATCACGATATTTACATTGTTTACCCTTCTCATTGTCATCCCTTTCATAAAAACACTTTAGTAGGCAAATTTATAATCACAAGATGGCCCCATAACTCACCTACTTCCCGGGCAAGTCAGATTTATAACTCCATCCCACTCAACGAGGCTATTGGGACATTGCTCTTGGAAAGGAAGGAGGGGGAAAAGGGAGAAAAAAAGGCTGAAAGAAAGAAGCAAGTGTCTTATCACAGCTTCTGTAAACTGGCGTTGGGTTCTTGTTGTTAAGTGGATTGAAGACACATGGCTTGGATCTTGCTGTTAGGATTATTAGGTTAAAAAGACTGTGGTTGTATGTTTTGTGACGGACTGAAGTTGCAATAATTGGTTCTATGCATTGCTGTTACATGGACTGAAGTTGCAATACTTGGTTCTATGCATTGCTGTTACATGGACTGAAGTTCCAATACTTGGTTCTATGTATTGCTGTTACATGGCTAATTTATGTATTGCTGTTACATGCATTGAAATTACAATACTTGCTTCTATGTATTGTTGTTACATTTACTAAGTGTTTGGCTGTATATTAGCTGTGGGAAAAGTGGATGAAACATCCAGTGCTTGGCTTATGTTTTTCTGTAAGGATCACTGGAAAGAAGACAAAGCGCTTGGTTCTATGTGTTGTAGGACCAGGGCTGAATATAGGCCTATCTTTCTTGATTATTCCACGCCTTCGTTTATGACTAGTGGTGCGTCTCGTTAGAATCAGCGGACTGGATATACAGTGGAGAACAAGGCTCTCACAAGCAGAGATAAACATTACCTTAGAGCTCGATTTTTACCCTAGATTTCAGCAAATTACCTTAAGTTGTTCGACAATATCTCAGAAATTACCCTAGTTTTTTTGTTGAAAATATGGTTTTATCTCAACAAAAATGCACTTTCTTTGTTCATAATACTTTTAATCACGATTGCACAACTGAACAGCTCTAGTTTTTAGGTGGCAATCAACCATAATACGCATATGAGCATTTTTTAAATAGATCTGATAGGCTACATCACAAGTTGCAAACAGAACACGTGGGTTTGGTACTTAACTTTGATGGAGGTGTTAGCCAGCTTCTTCTGAACACACTTCAACTTGTGCTTCATGTTTGCAGACAGTTGTTGCCGTTCGTCATCAGTGTTATAGTCGTCATCATTACTTTCTGTCTCCACTAAAATCCATCTTTTAACCTAAGAAAGATACAATTCGTGTTAGTTATCCAACAAGCAGTATAAATCGTTAAAATATACGGAATCTGTCTTGAGAGAGAGAGAGAGAGAGATGGGGGAGAGAGAGAGAGATGGGAGAGAGAGAGAGAGATGGGGAGAGAGAGAGATGGGGAGAGAGAGAGATGGGGAGAGAGAGAGAGAGAGAGATGGAGAGAGAGAGAGAGAGAGATGGGGTGAGAGAGAGATGGGGAGAGAGAGAGAGATGGGGAGAGAGAGAGATGGGGAGAGAGAGAGATGGGGAGAGAGAGAGAGAGAGAGAGAGAGAGAGAGAGAGAGAGAGAGAGAGAGAGAGAGAGAGAGAGAGAGAGAGAGAGAGAGAAGAGAGAGAAGAGAGAGAGAGACAGACAGAGAGAAGGGTACAAAACCCATATTATTCCAACCTTAAGATTTAAGTTCAACAACACAAAACTAATAATCATCGTACCTTAGGGGTAGAAGAGTTGTAGGTCACCCTCCGTGGCTAGCAGTCGGCTATGGATGATGTATACAAGTACCAACGTCATGACGGAGCGAGTATTTATAGGCGACCCGCCAGTGACAAGTACATAACGCGTCTGCAACGTCATTTGAGGAGTCGTGCAATTCCTGAACTGTACGTAAAAATACGTTTGCGGTGCAGAGCATACTGGCCATTACTTAAATTGTGGCTATGTCAGAATTACGTTAGAATAACCTTGAAAATTGTATTACCTTAAACGTTACCTTAAAAGTAATTGGATTACCTTAAAACTAAGGCAATTACCTTGAAAGCGAGAGCCCTGGGTGGAGAATCTTGGTCCTACGTTTTCTGTAGATGGGCTGTATTCCCAATGACCTTGAAGGACAGCTTGTTCATGTGGCTCTGTAAACGCTGTCATTATAAATAGGACTGTTGGATGATTAACATGGAATATAAGAACCTATATGCATAAAACCATATTTTTGTTGTTGCTGTTGTTCATGGGTTTTATGTAATAGATATAACGATATTCATCAAGGGCAGAACAGTCGAAGTGTACAAGCAGTAAGTTATAATAGTGAATCTGCTTAGAGTTAAGCAGTATAGAAAAAGCATTGTAAATTGTTTTTAAAGATACACGTTTATTATACTCAGTGTAAAAGCCTTTTACATTATGCTGAGTACAAATATTCCTTATATCTTCTCAGATCCTATTTGCAACCACTCTTATAATGTGGAATTATTTAATTTTCATGACAAACACAAGTAGGAAAGAGCGGCAACAGCTCCGTAATTGTTGCCGCAAGTCACTGGATCCTTAGATATTACCATGCCGAAGAAGACTATCTCTGTCTTTTAGTAACCAATGAAATGACCTTTATTGCTGTAGTTTGTTTACGTTGAGGGATCATCAATACTAAAATATCTCCGGTATTGAAAGTTTTTTGCGACTATCAAATCAACTAGATTTAATGTAGTTTTTTTTTGTTACTTGTGGTACTCATTATCATCACTATTATGATGATGATTAATATCATTATTATCATTGTTATATATTATTATCGTCAGTATTATCATCATAATTACTATATCATTATTATTATCAATGAAAATAACAATAACGATATATCTATTTCACTCTTATTAACAATGTAATGATAATAATAATAATAACAACAAAAATATTGAAAATAATAATAATAGTAATGATAATGATAATAATAGTGAAAATGATATCAATGATTATAAAAATAATAATGATAGCGAAAATGAAAATCATCATTATCATGATCATTGAGATTATTATTATCACTATCATCATCACCATTACTATTGTCATTATTATTTTCATTATAATTATCATCAGTTGTAGCGTTCCTGCAATCATATCTCGGACTTAATTACTGCCATCACACATTCATGGATGTATCCGCTGCCTGCTGTCAATGTATATGCAATATGCCAATATGTATAGACAGGAACGCTAACAATAATCTGTTGGGTAGCCTGTATGTGACGGGATATTAGATGTATAAGGAGAAACGATATTTTGAAATAAGTATATAAAACTTCACAAACAAGAGATAATTTGAAATAAGTATATAAAACTTCACAAACAAAAGATAATTTGAAATAAGTATATAAAACTTCACAAACAAAAGATAATTTGAAATAAGTATATAAAACTTCACAAACAAAAGATAATTTGAAATAAGTATATAAACACAAACAAAAGATAATTTGAAATAAGTATATAAAACTTCACAAACAAAAGATAATTTGAAATAAGTATATAAAACTTCACAAACAAAAGATAATTTGAAATAAGTATATAAAACTTCACAAACAAAAGATTATGTATTCTGATAAATTTTACATGGATTTACATGTATTCTGATATATTCCGATAAAAGAAATTTTGAAGTGTGATGCCTTGACAAAGGAATCAAAGTCAGTAGGAACAAAATTAAATATAAAACAGGGATCATATCGACGTAATAGACTTCCTACTGCAACGAAAAAGACATCATATTAAATTTATAAGCAAACTGAATCATATTAACGCTAAATAACATGTTGATACACTATGATACAGTATGACACAAATTGATATTATGTTTGGTGCAAAAGGACAGCATATTGGGCATAAAATGGTATGATATTGCAACTAAGTGACCTTATTGGCACAAAAAGACATGGCATTTGCATAAAAAAAGACGTTTGTCATAAAATGTGAACAATTTGGCAGAAAATAACATCATACTGCGTATAAAAATGACATCATACTCGCACAACATAATGTTAAAGAAAATTAATAATAAAATCAAAATTTACGAAATCAAACATATTCATCAATGACATCAAAGGGGGGGGGGCAAAATTGCATCATATAAGAACAAAGATATAATATTATTATCGGCACAAAATGACATCACAAAGCCCCCCCCCCAAAAAAAAAAAAAAAAAAAAATATATATATATAATATATATATATATATTATATAATATATATATATAATATACATATATAATATATATATATATAATAAAATATGAAAATGAAAGTAAAAATAAACAAATAAACAAAAAATAAACAAAAAAATAATAAATAAAAATAAAACTATTCAGCCTACCGCCAATAACATAGGCGAATATCATCCTGTGTGAGTTTTGCGTCATCACGGCCACGGCATCGCATGCCATTCATCGCGCACATAATCCACTATTGATGATATTAGTGGATTACTTCCTAATCGTAATCGGATGGTTCGAAAGCACGCGCTTACTATGATTTGAATTCGTATTATCATTACGGGCAATAGACTTAAATACATATCAGCGGGAAGTTTTAACGCTTGAATGTGTCATCTTTTAGGTATGAAGGAAAATATCTATTAATGTTAAGATAATTTTTGGTACTTGGTAACGGATCTTTTTCTGAAGTTCCTGCTCCACTTTTCAATTTCTTTTTTCGATTGGTATTTGGTACTTTTGAAAAACATATTTTAGCATTGACTCCTTTGTTTCTGATCAAACTAAAATTAATTCTATCTCTATAAATCGCAGCCTATATTTAGAACATTTTTCTATAGATCACATTTTGCAATTTAGATTTTTTTTCTCTTTTCAAAACATTTTTTCTTTTCTATATGCCACATCCTGCAATTCAGATTATTTTCTCTTTTCTCTTTTCATTCAACTTCGAATTCTCACTGCCACTGCCCCTGAAATCCCACCGATTCGCGTCCTACCACTTCAGGACAAATGAGTTTCAGGTCGACCTCCTCGAGACATTGGCGGAGACAGCCATCCCGGCGACCGCTCCCGCCAAAGGACTCGTGTGGATCGAAGGTCCCGCAGGAACACTAAGCCGCCTTGAGTGGCTGGAAACCGAGGCCGAGTCTTCTCACTGGCTTTTTTTCCTCACTTCCTTCCCGTTTCTGTTGCTGGAATTGCTATCGCTTCTGTTACTGTCACTGTTACTACCGTCGTGTCTGATGTTGTTTCTGTTACTACTACTACTATTTCTAGAATTTTTACTTGTTTTTTTGTTACTGTTTCTTGTTATTGTTACTGTTAGTACTGATGTTTTTCTTCTGTTACTACCATCGTTACTGTTTCCATGTTTGTCATTGCTTTTCTCACTACCTTCGTTATTACTGCTCTTACAGTACGTCGTTACAACTGTTATCACAAAGCTTTTGTAAATGTCGGGTACTGCCCCTCATTCTACGATCGCTTTTACGACGGTGGAACTCACTTAGGAGCTCATTAAGTTCGCCATTTGGCTTACTTTACAGATGCGTTTACAGCCACGACAACTTATTCACTGAGGACCGTTTATTCGTTCTCTTTATATATACTGTACATACATACATACACAACGCACGCACACACACACACACACTCACACTCATACACACACACACACACATACGTACACGCATACACAAACACGCACATATATACATACCCATACATATATATAAGTATGTATTCATGCAGCAGCTCAGACCGCGCGCATAGGACCAGAGCGCCTTTTGGTCACCGGGCCGCCAGAGCACCTCGTCCCCAGGGCGCTCGTTCCATCGGCCGCCGAAGTCGAGTCGCGGCGTCGAGTGTCACTTGACGGAGCTCCACGCAGAAGGCCCCGGAAAGCGCTCCGAGAACCTCCACTCTCGGTACTCAGCATCGACGACCACTTCCGCCCCAGTTCGGATCCCGATCTCATCCTCCACTGTACTTCCAGTTGTCGAAAATTAATTAAAATCTTTCGCTCGCTTCCTTTTTTTTCTCCCTCTCTCTCTCTCTCTCCTTCTGTACCGTGGGTAGACGTTCTCAGCTTCTCATATTCATTCGTCTTATGAGTTTCCTCGAGAGACTCCAGTTCACAGTGGCTTCAAGACTGTACGGGGAGGAAAAAATGGCCGAAAAAAAGAGATCCTTTGTTGACGTTTTAAATTCTCTGGGCTTATATGAGCTCAGTGTTCCGTCCCGCCGCTGGGTATTTAACGCGAGGCTCCGTGGGTGGCCGTCAGCTTTTGTTATTTCTTTATTGAAAAACTTTTTTTTTCTATGGACAAATAAACGCAGTTCCCTCTTTATTAGTGTTGGCTTTGTTGTTCTCATTCCTGTTATCATTAATATCATTATTATTATTATCATTGCTATTATCATTATCATTGTTATTATCATTATCATTATTAATGTCATTATTATTATTATCATATATTATTACTTTCACTGTCACTGTTAGTATCAGTGTTACTATTATCATTATTATTATCACTGTTATTACTACTACTCTATCATTACCATCATTACCAATATTACAATAATCATTATCAATATTGTCATTATTTTTATTATCGTTTTATCATTATCATCATCATCCTTACCATCGTCAGCAGCAGTACCATTATTATCATCATCATTAAATAGTATCATTGTTATGTAGTTGTTATACTATAGCCACTACTATTATTACTAGTATCACGATTACAATCACCAAATAAGGTCCGCAATCTAGTCGGTTTAATTGATTTGTTTGTAAGCAATGCTCTCACGCTAGAAAAGTTTTTGATGAATTGTGATAAAAGTTCATGCAGTCCAGTGAAATAGTGATAAGCGTAAAAAGATATTTAGCTCGTCCGATGTTTTGGAGTAAATTCAGTAGATTTACAGAAGAGAGAAACGAAATTAGGTTAAAACTCGGCAGATGTCTACTGTAGCTATTCTTACTATCACTATCTCTATTCTGTTATATTCATTATCATTATATGATCATCTAAATTATTATTATTACCATTATTCCATTTTACTTACCTTTACATTATGGCTTCTATATCATATAAAAAAATCATCATAAAATCTTACCATTCTCATTCTCGCACAAGTAACCGATGCCTGGGCCTCCTTTTTTGACCTTTTTAACGGCAAATGCGTCCGTTGTGAGTGATCGCCTAACCGAGCGCTCCATCCGATATTCTGGTCACCTTCAGGGAATCTGTTTTCGCGTCCGGACACCGACACGCAGAGGTGCTTTGAATTCCGGTTGATGAAATTCCATTTCCATGGCCACGCCGAACACGTCTGGAAGTTACATATCACAACGCACGAAACGACTTTACTATGATTAATGCCTGCTCTTTTTTCGTGATTTTCCCTCCATGTATTTATCTATATATTTTTTTTCCTCCTTTCCATTTTTTCCCTTGATAACCAAGTCGGAAGTTGTCAAAGTTCCCTCATCTGTTTTCCCGGACGGTTCTTCGGGACGCCATGTTGTCCTAAACAAATGACGGTCGCCATCCCTGCTAATCTCGGCGCTGACGTCATAACCTTCTTTATCTCCCACGTGAGCACACGGGTGGAATGAGGCAGCGTGGAGTGAGGGAAATAAGAATGAGGGACGAAATGACAAAAGTGGGGTGATGAAAGGAGTTGTAGAGAGGAGGGTGACGAGAGATGAGGTGCGAAAAAGATGAATGAAGCGAAAAGTGAGTGAACAAAGAGGACTGTTGGACGGCAGAAAGTGGAATAAGGGAAGGTGGAGTACGAGGTGGTTCTCGCATGATATCCTCAAGTGGCCAATATTGGGCGCCGTCCTCATCGCGGAGGTCAGGGGTACTTGAAGCTGCCACTACTGCTGCTATGAGGACATTGTGCAGCCTCGAGGGTTCTGTCATTGCTAGCTTTGATCTTATTTTATGGGATAATTCCGTTCGCTTTCCACGCGCCCCTAACCTTGCTGTTTCCCGCCAACTGCTGCCCGTGAAATTAAGGCCTGAACACCAGATGCTCGTGCACGAACTGATATTCCGCCCTTACCAGTGTGATTTTGTTCTGCTATGTGAGTTTGTTTTTATCAGTTATCACTATTTTTTATGCTTTTATCAAATCTATAAGCGGCAACCACATCTGCAGCTTGACATTCACTCTCGCTCCGAAGCCACGCCTGCTTCAATATTTCACCTCCTGGCTGGTCGATAGGCCAAGCTTAACTTTCAAAGAAGCGCCGACCACAGTCCTCGCCCAAAGGGGAAATTAGATAAAAAACCTACAGCGCCAGGGAGGATGCCAGACAGCCCCGAATATAATAAATATATACATGATCTGCCTAGCATCCGACCAACAAACAAACAAACAAAAAATGCAAAGACAAGACACGTCAGGCAGCATCAAACAAAACATAAATAAATATATGTGATCTGCTAGCATCCGACCACCAAATAATACAAAATGCAAACACAAGGAGCAAATCAGACCGTACCGAACGAAACATAGAAGAATATACATGATCTGTGTCGCATCCGATCGCCTAGCTGTTCCGCTTCCAGAGACAGATCGCTGAGCGTTAGTGAAGTGGGAGCCAATTCTCGACACCGGAGCCAGAGTGAGGA
>NW_020870146.1:517119-577454 GCF_003789085.1 Penaeus vannamei | reverse complement strand
ATGGGAAGGAGGAGGAGGAGGGAAAAGGAGGGTGAGTAGGAGGCGAGGAGGAGGGAGGAGGAGGATGGGGAGATGAAGGAGGAAGAGGAAAAGAAAGAGAGGAGGTGGAGGAAGAATAAAAATAATGAGAAGAGGAGGCGGAGGAGGAAGAAAAGAGGAAAAGGAAGAGGAACATTGACGATACTGATGATAACAATAATAATAATTAATAATAATTAATAATAATAATAATAATAATAATAATAATAATAATAATAATAATAATGATAATAATAATAATGGTGATGATGATGATGATGATGATGATGATGATGATGATGATAATGATGATGATGATAATGATGTTGAGGAGGAGGTGGTGGATGTAAGTAGTAATAAGAATAGCAAGTGTTACGGCCTCGGCCACGTGCTCGGTAGCTTGCAGGTTAAGGAATACCAGGTTGTCTGCGACTCATTTATTGGTCAAGATTCCATCTTTTCGGATAACCTTGTGAAATGGTTGCTGCGGAGCAACAAACACTTGTCAATACAAAAGACAAGAAAACAAAATAAATAAGTAAATATCCAAAATCACACGCTCACACTCCATCACATGTCAAAGAAACAAGTTTTGAAAATCAACAATAATTAATTCTTACCAGAATGATAGCTGGAAATTTCACTCCTTCATAATCGTGGCAGTCTCCCAATAACGTGACGTATTTGAGGAAGGCAAACCTTTTTACAGTCCCGCAAAATGGCGGTTTCTTGTGTGCTTTCTTTCAGAAAAACGAACCGGACCGCCTGTTAACATGACGTTGCCATCCCTATACATCTTTCAAAACAAAGCTTTTTTACTTTTAACACATACAAGCTATTACGGTTTTGTTTCTCTATTAGGTTTATTCTATGATTGAAATTATCAAAACAAAATTAAATTTCATAAACATTTGAATAACATATTAACACTTTAATTTCTTTAGAAGGTATTGCATCTTCCGAAAATATTTTGGCGCGTAATTCAAACTCAATAATATGGATTGCTATAACGCTAACAGTAAGAGTATTCGTACTAATACTAACACTAAATATCAACATCCTATTAAAAATAATAGTAGTAATAATAATAATAATAGCAATAATAAAAACAACAAGAGAAAGGGAATAGTATATCAAAACGAAAGTAAAAGAAACTCAAACGAAAAAGAGAGGAAATAAGCAAGAACACAAGCAAAACAAAGACGAAAAGATACAAAAAATAAAGCACCTCATCTTAGAAGGAAAGCGAGCTGAACCCTTAAAAAAAAGGGATCAAATAAATAACACATATTGTACATCATGCAAAATCACCCGCGTCGCCCTTTAAAAAAAAATCCAATAACGTATGGGTGAGTTACGGCAAGAGAGGCAATAACTCATGAACATTAAGGATATCAGAATTCCCAGGGAACATTTCCGCGTCAAATCTTATTTATGGCAAAGGAGTCCCCCCTCCCCCCCCCTTCCCCCCCCTCCCCATCCTTCGGCCACGGAAACCCCCCCCTTCGAAGCCCTTTTTAAAACCGCGTCGCCGATATTTCCCTCGGTTCATCGAAGGCAGTTTAATGGTGGGCAATGGAGGTTTCATGCTCCTTTCCCGTCCCCCTTCCACCTGATGCCACTGGGCGCGGGACCGTACAGGTAGTCCTACCTGAAGAGCGTCTCCGTATGGGAGAGGTGAGTGAGGGGGGCGGGAGAGAGAGAGAGAGAGAGAGAGGGGTGAGTGAGGGGAGAGAAGAGAGAGAGAGAGAGAGAGAGAGAGAGAGAGAGAGAGAGAGAGAGAGAGAGAGAGAGAGAGAGAGAGAGAGAGAGATGAGAGAGAGAGAGAGAGAGAGAGAGAGAGAGAGAGAGAGAGAGAGAGAGAGAGAGAGAGAGAGAGAGAGAGAGAGAGAGAGAGAGAGAGAGAGAGAGAGAGTGAGCGTGGGGGGAGGGAGAGGAGAGGAGAGAGAGAGAGAGAGAGAGAGAGAGAGAGAGAGAGAGAGAGAGAGAGAGAGAGAGAGAGAGAGAGAGAGAGGAGAGAGAGAGAGAAGAGAGAGAGAGAAGGTGAGCGTGGGGGAGGGGGGTGATAGGATGGGGGAGTGGGGAAAAACACGGTTCGAGGGGATGTTACATTTTTTCCCCTATATTTTTTTCTTTTTTTTTTTTTTTTTATTCACGCTTGATGTCCTTCACTTAGTTTCCACGGGTATATTCATTTTTTTATTCTTCTTTTTTTTACTTTCCTTTTTCTTTTCTTTTTAATTTACGCTTGATGCCCGTTGCTCGGTTTCCAAAGATGATCTTCAACGGTTCCGCCTCAGGGAGCTCTGTCGACACACCTGTACGGACACGCGGGTTGTGGCTTCAGGTGGAAAGTCAGAGATATCACAAAAATAAAGGTATGAGGCTTATCTCTTATTTTCGCAATTTTATCTTATCTTATCTTCGCTATCTCAGGTAATCCAGGTAGCTTGTGAGTACACTGAAGCCACTCGGAGAAATCGGCGAGTCGACAGCGACACGAAACTCGGTTGCCGACTTCACCTCTCCTGTCAGGGGCGATTCCCTTCTCCTTTTTTCATTTCCCGTTCTCTTAAATTTCTCGTTCGTTTCTCTTTCTCTTCATTTCTCGTCCCTTTCTCTTTCTCTCATTTCTCGTTTTACTCTTTTTCTCATTTTTCGTCCCCTTTCTTTTTCTCTCCTTTTTCGTCCCCTTCCCTTTCGCTCATTTCTCATTCCTTTCTCTTTCTGTCATTTCTCGCCCCCTTTCTCTTACTCAAAATTTCTCGTCCTCTTAAACTGATCGTTCCATTTATCTTTCTCATTTCTCGTTCCCTTTCTCTTTCTCTCACTTCTCGTCCTCTTAAATTTCTCGTTCCTTTTCTCTTTCTCATTTCTCGTTCCCTTTCTCTTTCTCTCGCTTCTCGTCCTCTTAAATTTGTCGTTCCTTTTCTCTGTATTTCTCGTCCCCTTTCACTTTCTCTCATTTCTCGTCCTCTTAAATTTCTCGTTCCCTCTCTTTTTCTCTTCCTCTCCCTCTCTTATTAATGTAAACTGCAGAATTATACGCATTTCTGGTAAAGAATGGGAACCGCTGATTTATGCCTACATGTAATAAGGTTCACAGCTCTTTCTTTTTGTTAATGACTCTTACCTTTAACAATAACAACAGAGCCATATATCATAAAAATGCTTATGCGATGATGATGATGATGATTTATGGTGATAGTGATGAAGGATGACTTATGGTGATAGTGATGAAGGATGACTTATGGTGATAGTGATGAAGGATGATCTATGGTGATGTGATGTGATCTATGGTGATAGTGATGAAGGATGACTTATGGTGATAGTGATGAAGGATGACTGATGAATAATGATGATGATGGTGATGATGATGATGATGATGATGATGATGATGGTGGTGGTGGTGGTGATGATGGTGATGATGATGATAGTGATGATGATTGATAATGACAATTATTATAATAATAAGAATGTGTCTACTTTTCTACCTGTCCGTCTAAAATCTAGAGACCGAGAAAAAAAAGATTCCTGGATATGAGAAATGTACGATTTTCGAGAATTTTACGGACACATTTCATTTGGCAATATTTGATTACATGCATTTTACGGGACATAAATATGATAAAGGCAGTCATACTGACGCAGATATCATATTGGCTGATTTATGTTGAAAAATGCAAGTTAAAACTGTGAAGTGACACACTCACAGGCATACAGACGGTCACAGACACACACACACACGCGCTCGCTCGCAGCGGCGAGAGAGAGAGAGAGAGAGAGAGAGAGAGAGAGAGAGAGAGAGAGAGAGAGAGAGAGAGAGAGAGAGAGAGAGAGAGAGAGGAGAGAGAGAGAGGAGAGAGAGAAAGAGAGGAGAGAGAGAGAGAGAGAGAGAGAGAGAGAGAGAGAAAAGAGAGAGAAAAGAGAGAGAAAAAAGAGAAAGAAAAAAGAGAGAAAAAGAGAGAGAGAGAGAGACGAGGAGAGAGAGAGGAGAGAGAGAGAGAGAGAGAGAGAGAGAGAGAGAGAGAAGAGAGAGAGAGAGAGAGAGAGAGAGAGAGAGAGAGACTACAAGAGAGAGGGGGGGAAGAGGGGAGAGAGGGGGAGAAAGAGGGAGACAGAAGGAGAGAGATAAATATATAGACAGAGAATGAAGCGGGGGTAGGGTGGATATCTGCGGACACTTTCCTTTTACGCGTCACAGTCTCCGTTCGCCCACGTAACAAAACCCGAAGACCAATCAGTTTCCCTAATCAACGAAAATGCCAAACAGCAAATAAAATACAAACATTAAGGAAAGGAAACCAACGTGGACACTGTGCCCGCGACTCAATTCCCGGATGAAAAAAGGGAACCAAGCGTCGAGCGATTAGATTTCTCTCTCTTTTTCTTTCTTCCTCTCTCTCTCTATCTTTATCTCTTGATCTCTTAATCTCTTGATCTCTTTATCTCTTAATCTCTTGATCTCTTTATCTCTCCCTCTCTATATTTTTATCTATTTATCTCTATCTCTCTCATTACACATACATACATACATACACACACACACACACACACACACACACACACACACACACACACACACACACACACACACACACACACACACATATATATATATATATATATATATATATATATATAATATATATATATATATATATATATCATACATATACTCCCAAACTCCTCTTTCCTCTTCCCCTCCAGGTCAAAATGCACGCACTCTCCTTTCCTTCTGGTCATCATGTCAATCTTCCGCTTTTCTATGAGGTCACCGTTTACTCTCTCCCTCACAGGTGGTCACACATTCCTGTCTCCTCTCCTAGGTCATCGTGCGTCCCTCTTCATTCCCACTGGTCAACATGCACTCCCTCTTCTTCCCCCTGGTCAACATGTCTACTTAATTCCCCAGTCATCATACATTTCCTCGTCTTCCCCCCGGTTCAAAGTCCTCTTCTTATCTCCCCAGGTCATTATGCCATGCCCGCTCTTTCCCTCCCTGGGCCATTCATACACTTCCTATTTCCCCCACGGGTCATATCACCTTTCTCTCCTTCCCAGGTCATCATGCAACGCCCCCCCCCCCCCCAAGTCATTTATACACTCTTTCCCTCTCATGTCATCATGCACCTTCCCCTTCCACTTATGGCCCCTTTCCCCCTCCCCTCCCTCCCTCCCTCGCAGTAGTCCAGTTGACCTCGTTTGTTTGGTCATCCATCAACCTCCCCTACCCGCATCCCCCATCTTGCACCCCTCTCCCTTCCCTCCCCTTCCAGAGATTCCTACTCCCTCCCTCTATCACTATCCCCTCGTGCAAATTCCCCCTTCCTCCCCTCCCTCCATCCAACGACCCTTTACTTCATCCACCCCTTCCTCCCCCTACCCCTCACCATCACAGGCCAAGCTCCCACTTCTCCCCCTCTCCAATCGCCTACCCTCTTTCCCATCCTTTCCACCTCTCACATACATCCCTTCAGCACCCATCTCCCTCTCCTCTACAATCCCCCCTCCACCCCTCCTTCCTCTCCCCTCACTCTCTCCACCCCTTTCACCAGCTCCCACCTTCCTCTCCTTCCACATCTTCTTCTCGCGCCTTCCCCTGCAAACATCCTTCCTCTCCTCCATTCCCTCCCCCCTCCCACCCCTTTTCATCAGCTCCCACCTTCCTCTCCCCCCTCCCTACGATTCTCCCTTCTCCCTCCTTCCTCTTCCCGGCTCCCCCTTCCACCTTCCACCTTCCCCCCCATCCCTCCTTCCTCCGCTACAAACCCCTCCCACACCCCTTCCCCTCCACCCCTCCTCCCTCTCTCCCTCCTCCCCTTCCTCGCCCACGCTCTCGCACTGACGGACGGACGCGGGCGGAATGCGCCGCTAATAAAACAGCCCAGACAAACGCCGACACCGAAGCGCCACATAAAGAACGGGCGCGAACTCTCTCTCCCGCCGCCCATTCCGCTCTGCATCCAACAGCGATACGGGGCTTAATCGGTTGCATTAGCTGATCACTGTCTGCAGCGGGCGATTTTAATATCCCTTGCGTCTCGGGCTGGTTGCATGCTTGTCTGTCTGTCTCTATTCCTCCCTCCCCTCTCTCTCTCTCGTTCTTTCCATCCCTTGATCCGACTTTCTATCCATCCCTTTCCATTCATCCGTTCACCTTTCCACACATACATCCACACAGCCATTCACCTTTCCACACATACATCCACCCCAACCATTCACCTTTCCACACATTGTTCCTTCCATTAATCCATCCATTCACTTTACCATCCATCCTCCAATCCTTCCATCCATTAATCCATTTAAATATCTATCCATTTACCCACTCATCTATCAGTCCCATCCATTTACCCACTCATCTATCCAATCCATTTACCCACCCATCTATCTTTCCACCTAACCACCCTTTACACCTATCCATCCATTTACCCACTCATCTATCCATCCATTTACCCACCCATGTATCCATCCATTTACCCACTCCTCTATCTATTCATCTACACACCCATCTATCCATCCACCTATGTATCCATAAAAATATCGTCTTCGTCTTTTTTTTTTTTTTTTTTTTTACGGAGCTACCAGCATCGCAATCCATGTCAGTATCACTGCTCTTATAATCCTCATCCTCATCACCATCATCATTACTATTATCATCTTTACATCACTGTTATAATCATTATCATTAACATCACCATCATTAATACCATTATCATCATCAACGATAAATAATGTGTATCCCTTTCATCACCATTATCATTACCATCATTCATTATTACCAGTCATTACCTGAGTTCTAAAAACCCTTGCACGGACATAAACAAAAAAACTTTATAAGTAGTTACAAGAAATACGAGAAAGATAACCTAACCTTAATTGCCATTGATGAAATCATTACCACCATTACCCTAATCACCGACACAAAGTCCGCGTGTTAGCAGCATTCGTAACAAGAGAGCCATCGCGGACCCATTTTCCTAATCGCCATTGCATTAATTCCCTGCAACAATGGCAAACAAGCATCGTTATAACAATAGCAATAAAAAAAGGAAAACTTCAACAACAGAAAACATTAGCCCGGGCGAGTCGTCAACGCAGCTGACGCCCGCTGCGCTGTTCGGGGCCTCAAAATGACCTTTCTCATCGCATTAGTACCCTAATGGCCTAGAATAACCGCCCACCCCTTCCCACCCTGTTCGCTCTTTCCCCTCCCTCGTCTGTTTTCCTCTTCCCCTCCCTCCTCTGTTCTCCTCTCCCCCTCCCCTGCCATGCATCCCCTTCCCATCCTCTACTGTTAATATCCCTCCCCTCCCCACCTCTACTTTCCCTACTCACCCCCAACCCCTTCCCCTCCACGAGTCATCCCTACCCCCCTTCTACCCCTACTTCCCCACCCATCTCCCCCCATCCTTCTCCCCCTCTTCTCTCTTCCCCCCACCCTGTCCCTCCCCTCCCCTCCCCCCCCCTCGCTCTTCCCCCGGGGCGCTCTAGCAACGACTCGCACATTTGTGAAATTTACGCCCTGCTTCACTACTAATTATCAGACTGTAATTGAAAACCCACGTAACTGCGCCGCTGCCCCGGCCCGGCTCGGAGGAGCGCAGTCTCCCCTCGTGCCCGCGGCGGACGTGACTGTCGCTCGTTGTCATGTCCTGCTTATCCTCCTGCTTGCTTGTTTAGCAGGTCGGGTGATTGCGTGCGTGTCTCACCGAGTGTCCGCTTTTACCTTGAGTCTGTATTTCACTTTTATTCTGTGATTTGTTTTGTTGCGATTGCCTCCGCGACTGGTTTTTGTCCACCTCGCCTCTTGTCTGTCCTAGCTTCTGCGCCGCGATTTGTTTTGCTGAGCGATTGCTTGCATGCAGAGCTGGCTTCCTGAGCGTTCGCCTCGCACCGAGTCTGTTTTTACTTTTATTCCACGATTTATCTTTGTGTAATTGCCTGCACAGCTGTCTTTGTAAAAGTCCGCCTTCCTTGTTCCGTGATTTGTTTTGTTGTGCATGCGGGTCTGTTTTTTACCGAGTGTCTGCTCTGCCTCGACCCTAATGCCATTCTTTGATTTGTTTTGCTGCGCGACTTCCCTGTGAGAATCCGCTTGCCTCTCCTCTGTCTTTTACTTTTATTCCGTGATTTGTCCTGCCGTGTGATAGCCCGCACAGCTGTCTTTGCAAGTTTGTTCGCCTCTCGCTCGTCTTCGCTTTAGTCCTTTTGCTGCGTTAGTGTCTGCCTCACATCTGTATTTTCGCCTCAGCTGAAAATCAAACCTCGCAGCGACCAATCCCGCGGCTCTTCAGAGTAACAACCTACTTCCGCCACAATCATCCAAAGAAGACACTCCCCACGCATGAGGAGGTTTGAAATCTACTTCCGTGGACAATAATGCCTTAGGCCTATTGGACTCGGAGGAGAGCCATTTCGTCAAGAGATCACGGACGATTCGAGTAAAAAGGCACACAAGATCACAGACACAGAACTGCAGAATCAAAGACGCAGAGAATAGCAGACACAGAAGTACAAAAAGACACGTAATAAAAAAGTGCAAAAATTACAAAAGCGTACACAAAAGAAAATGCCCACCATAGATCAACAAGTACAGAGAAAAAAGCCTAAGACACAGACACGAACACAGCCTCGCACTCAAAGACACAGAGACCCGCGCAAGACTCCCGGATCCACCACAGTATCATCGCCAGGCCCCAATAAAGACATTCCAGGACTGGTGTGGTATTCTGGGATGGCTTGGCAGGGAGGAAGGGGACGGGGAGGGGGGGAGGGAGACGATGGCAATGGAAGCGTGAAGGGGTTGGCGTTGGGGAATCTGCTATCTGTTCAATCCTCCCCTCCCCCCATCCTCCCTCCCCCCTCCTCCCACCCCGATCCCTACGTTCCACACGCAAGATTGTTCCTTCATCCAGTTCTCCCGCCATCCAATATACCCTCGATATTCCTGCGCGCCACATTCCTGCTCCCGTCGGCGCCGTCTTCGCAATCTTTTCACCTTTCTTTCGAGTTCCGCCTCCTGCCCGCCGGATGCCATTATGCAATCATAAAATACCTGATTTTTTTGTTCACTTCTTTATCTTAAGAACGTAAAAGACACCCAGACGACCAGAACAGCGAACAATGGAGAGTACTGTCTATGACGTCACGCGGCGAAACCATCAGGTACAAAGGCACAGATGCAAGCAAATTGCCCGTCTCCAGACCCTCCTGCAAAAGCGCCTTAAAAGCGCAGCAAGAACCTCAGTAACTCGAAGACACCAAAGGGGGCCATTAAACCCGAGCCCACACTCCAAGACGGCGTCGGGGGCCACCTGGGTGACGTCACCTAACGCGCCTAACGAGGCCATCTGAAGCGTCCAGGGCCATCTAAGACGCCCAGGCCCAATCCCTTGCGCCCAAGGCCATCTAAAGGGCCTAGGGTCATCCCGGACGTCCAGACTTACCTAATGCGCCCAGGGCCATAGAAGACGTCCAGGCCTACCCCGAGCGTCCAGGGCCACCTAACCCCTTGGAGGAGTTAGGTGGCCCGTCCCCAGGCCTACTTAAAAGCGTCCTGGCCCACCCCCAAAAGCACCCCGGGATCACACAGAGCGCCCGAATATTACCCGAACCACTGGGCGCGGGCCGGAGTGACCGAATCACCTCGAATTAACCTAATCAAAAGTTTCTAATCCGACCCTCCGAGCTACGACCTCGTCCCCGTAGACCGCGTGTGACCTATCTGGCCTCGGAGGGACAGGAAGGGGAAATGGGGAGCGAAGGGAGGGATGGCAACCGAAAAGGCTAAACACAGATACAGACAACGACGGAGACGACGATAGAAGGACAAAGGAAGGAAAATTATGTATAGTGGGAGAGCGGGTGAAAGGGGCAAGGAATTAAGAGAGAGAGAGAGAGAGAGAGAGAGAGAGAGAGAGAGAGAGAGAGAGAGAGAGAGAGAGAGAGAGAGAGAGACTGAAAGAGAGAGAGACTAGACGAGATCCATAAGGCGATTATAATGATGGCGAAAATGACAACGACAAACGAAAAGAAGAAAAGGCAAACGATAAAAAAATAAAAAGATCAAGGAAAAAGAAAGCAAAAGAAAGGGAAAAAATATTGGATTTTATGGGTAGTTTATCCGTTTCCTCTCGTTCACCTCTCTTATGGTCATGTGACGTTGTGCATGACATATCTTCCCCCCTTCTCTCCCTCTCTCTTTTTTTCCCTTCATCTCCTCTTGTTCCCCTTCCTTCTTTCCTCTCCTCTACCCCTCCTCCCATTCCAACTGCTCTTCTCCTTTCCGTTCCCTTTCCCTTTTCGTTCCCTTTACCCCTCCTCTTCTAATTTTCTTCTTTCGTCTCATTCTGCTTCTCCCTCTCCTCTCCCTCCTCTTCTTTCCTTCTCCTATTCCTTCCTCCTTTCCTTCTGCTTCTTCTGACCACTAATCCTGTTCTTTCTATCATTTTTCCTTTCTTCATTCTTCTTCTTAACTTTTCCCCTCCCTATCACTTCCTCTCCAACTTCCTTCCCTATTCCTCCTCCTTCTCCCACCCTCTCCCTCTCCTCCTCCTCTCCTCCACATCACCCTCCCTCCTCCTCCTCTCCCACTCCCCTCCTCCTCCTCCCCCCACTCTCTCTCTCTTCCTTCACCTCCTCCTCCTGCTTCCTCCTCCTCTGCTCCTCTCCTCTCCTACTCCTACTCCTTCACCTCCTCCTCCTCTCCCCTCCCTTCACCTCCCCCTCCCCCTCCCCTCTCTCCTCCTCCGTCACGTCCTCTTCCTCCTTCTCTTCCTCCCCCACTCTTTCTCCCTCCCTCCCAATCCTCCCCCCTCTTCTCCTTCATCTCCTCCCCCTCCTCCTCCTTCACCTCCTTCCCCTCTTCTTCCCCCACCCTCCCCTCTCACTCACCACCACATCACCATCACCACTCACACCAATCACCACACCACCACCGACCTCCTCCCTCCTCCCCCCTCTCCTCTCTTCCTTCACCTCCTCCTCCCCCACTCTCCTCCCTCTTCACCTCCTCCTCCTCCCACCCCCTCTCCCCTCCTCCTCCTCCTCCTCTCTCCTCCCACCCTCCCCTCTTCCTCCTCCTTCCTCCTCCTCCCTCCTCCTCCTTCCTCCCTACGTCACCCACCTCCACCTCCACCTCCTCCTCCTCCTCCCTCTCCTCCTTCACCACTTCCACCTCCACCTCCACCTCCTCCTCCTTCCTCCTCCTCCTCCTCCTTCCTCCTCCTCCTCCTTCATCCTGCATGGCACACTGATTTCCCTTTGTGGGTAAGCTGGCACCCATGATTGGATCAAGCTGGAGAGGAAAAGGGGGGAAAGAAAGGGAACCAAAGAGATGAATGGAAAAAAAAGGATAAAGGCAAAAAAAAAGAAAAGAAAAAAAGAAGGAATACAGAGACATGTTGAAAGGGGGAAAGGGGAGAGAGGAATAAACGCAGCGAAACGAGAGGAGAAAAGACGCGGCGCCGACATAGCGAGGCAGTCAGGTGAGGCATGAGCGATGGTCGAGAGGAGAGAGAGCACTTCAGATCCACTTCTCGTTCTCGGGGAATAAAGAAGCGAAAGAAAATAACAGCATATGCAGGGCACACCTATATACATACATACATACATATCTATATATACATATACACGTAATTGTACACGTATTCATACAAAGATACATGCCCACATGCAAACTCTCACACACCCACACACACACACACGTTCACACATACGTACACACACACACACACACACTTCTTCGTCTGCCAAATCTGCTTCCTCCTTCCTCCTTCCTCTTCCCGCTACTCTAAGCGAGTAATAACGGTCAGCGCTTTCCAACTCACGCCCTCCCCAACCCCCATCCCTCTCCCTTCTCCCCTGCCCTCCTGACACCTTCCTGACACCCTCTAACAACCTCTGACACCCATCACACCATCCTGTACCCCCCTCCCTTCCCCTCCCCTCCTTTTCCCTCACTCCCTTCCCTTACCCCCCCCCCCCCGCTGAAAACTCCCCTCATCCTAATTTCCAGCGGCGAGAAAACTGGCTTTGTTAATGACGTCATGACTCGCCCTTAATCAACCTCGCGCTAATTTGATGATTGTCGGGGATCCTCCGCGAGATCCTGGCCTGGGAGGGGGGGGGGGTGAGGAAGGGAGGGAGGGAGCCAGGAGAGAGGGGAGGGAGGGGGAAGGGGAGGATGGGAACAAAGAGGAGGGGGAAGGGAGGGCGGAGGAGGGGTTAGGTAAGCCTGGAGAGGGGGGGGGCGAGGGTAGGGGAAGGGAACGAAGAGGTGGGGGAAGGGTGGTGGAGGAGGGGTTAGGTAAGCCAGGAGAGGGGGGGGGGGGAGGGTAGGGGAAGGCAGGATGGAGAGAGCTTAGGTGAGCCACGGGAGGGAGGGGAGGGGAAGAAGAGGAAGGGAACGAAGAGGTAAGGGAAGGGAGGGTGGAGAGGGGTTATGAGCCAGGGGAGGGGATCGGATGGGAGGGGAGGGGAAAGGAGGATGGAGGAGGTTAGGTGAAGGGGAAGGGGAGGGGGGGCGGTAGAGAACAGGGGAAATGAGGATAGAGAATGGTGGGGAGGAGAAGAGAGGAGGGAGGAAGGGAAAAAAGAACGGAGAAGGGGAAGGGGAAAAGAGGAAAATGGAAATAAGGGAGAAAGAGAACGAAGAAGGCAAGAAGAACAGGAAAGAAGACGGAAGAAGAAAAGGGAAGATATGAGAGAATAGCGGAAGGAGGGGAGGAGGGGGAGGGAAAAGAAGATAAAGTAGCGGGATGGACGAAAGTTTATTACAGAGGTGGAGGGTGGAGGGGGTGGAGGGAGGGGAGAGAGAGCGAGGAGGAGAGGGCTAGGAAGAGAAGAGGGAACACACATGGGGAGGAGAGAAATGAATGGATTGGAGAAGGGGGGAAAAGAAGTAAGAAGGGCAGAGGGGAAGAGAGGAATAGAATGGAATGGAATGAACAGAAAGTAAAGGAAAAGGAGGGGCATGGAAGTGAAGGGTAAAGAAGAAAAGTGAAAAGAGAGTGGAAAGGAAGGGAAGTGAGTAGAAAAGAAAAGAAAAGAAAAGAAAAGAAGGGAAAGTAAAGTAAGGTAAGGCAAGGTAAAGGAGAAAAGAAAAATGAATAAAAAAGAGAAAGGGAAAGAAAAGAATGAAAAAACAGAAAACAAGAAAAATGAAAGAGAAGATAAAAAAAGCAAGATAAAAAAAAAAAAAAAAAAATCAACGACCCAAACAATGCACGTGAAAGATCAGCAGCAGTGAGAGAACCCGGCGGCGGTGGCATCGCGTCCGTCGCAGCGCTCCCCAGCATCTCGGATCACGTCTCTCAGTGTTTCACGGGGAAGGTGGAAGGTAGGGGAAGGGGAGGGCAGAGGGGAGTGGGATAGGGGGCACAGAGGGGAGAGGGAGTGGGAAGGGGGCACAGAGGGGAGAGGGAGTGGGAAGGGGGCACAGATGGGAGGGGAAGGGGAAGGGGGCACAGAGGGTAGTGGGACGGGGCACAGAGGGGAGAGGGAGTGGGAAGAGGGAGACACAGAGGGGAGTGGGAAGGGGTCACAGACGGGAGAGGGAAGGGGAAGGGGGCACAGAGGGTAGTGGGAGGAGGCACAGAGGGGAGTGGGAAGTAGGCACAGAGGGGAGAGGGAGTGGGACACAGACGGGAGGGAGGAGGGGGGCGCAGAGAGGAGAGGGAGGGGGCCGCAGCCGATATTTCTGGCCACAAAACTGTCAGAATATATTGAAAATGCGAACACAATACTTCTATACTGCCGTGAGTAAGGGCTCGGCGCGCCCCCGTGTCACATTACACGTCACAAACGAATACTTATTGGGAGCTGGTCGGTCGGGTTATACCTGTGCACACAAAAGTACTGACATGCCCACACGCATAAGTAAAAACATGTGCAACACTCCACGCGAAAGTACTTACATGCCACACACGTACACACTCGCGCAATACTCAGAATCTACAAACGTATACACAGAATCTTCACACATTATACGTAAGACCAATAAAGAATGCAATTGACGAGAAAAAAGAAAACATTGGCATACGCAAACAACGCATTCCAATACCCACAAAAACACACAGAAAAAGAGAAATGCAGTTGCCTAAGACACTGAAGCAACAAGTCTTCATGTTAAAGTGTAGTCACTGCGAGCTGCATGACAGACAGACGTGACACATCAAGATCAACATGACGATTGGACATGACGCCAACAATAGACAACGGAACGTCCCAAAGCAACGGGTTCATAGTGACTAGACACATGGCATCATACAAGATAAGCTAATGCACTGTAACAGTAAAAAGGGGGAAGGAGAGAGGGAGAGCGGAGGGGAGGGGAGAGAGGGGGGAGGGGAGGAGGGAGGGAGGAAGGGAGAGGGAGAGGGAGAGGGAGGGAGGGAGAAGATGGGAAGGGAGAGGGAGAGGGAGAGGGAGAGGGAGAGGGAGAGGGAAGGAGAGGAGAGGGAGAGAGAGAGAGAGAGAGAGAGAGAGAGAGAGAGAGAGAGAGAGAGAGAGAGAGAGAGAGAGAGAGAGAGAGAGAGAGAGAGAGAGAGAGAGAAGAGAGAAGTTCAAGGAGTTTCCAGTAAACATAGTGTACGTGCAATCCTGCATGTTCGAAAGACAGTATCACCGACTGCTCTTTCTAACCCATCTCTCTCTCCCCTTCTCTTTCCGTTTCTCTTTCTTTCTTTCTTTCTTTACCCTTCCCTTACACCTCACTTACTCTCTTCTTCCGCTTCCTTCGTATTTCCCTACCCTCTGATTTCCCTCCCTTCACCCTACTTTCCCTCTCCTTCTCCTCCTCTCCCACAACTTTTCTTCCCTTGTCCTTCTCCTCCCACCCCCTTCCCTACCAGCTCTCTTAACCATCCTCTCTTGTTATTCCCTCCCTCCTTCCCTCTCCCCTTCCAACTCCCTTCCCTCCCCTACCTCTCCCTTCCCTTCTCCCTTCCAACTCCCTTCCCTTCCCTCCCCTACCTCTCCTTCCTCTCCCCTTCCAACTCCCTTCCCTCTCCCTCCCTTTCCCCTCTCCCCTCCTTCTCTATTTCCATTATGCCTTATACCTCCGCTGCAATTTCACAATCAGCAAGATCCAGTTGCCAACGCGGCGCTGTGGCGGAGCTGTGGCGGAGCTGTGATGATCGTATTTATAATTCCACCTTCACAATTCCGTTGTGCGTATTCAAGGCAATAAGGGACCGCCTCTCGCATGCTTCCCGCGGTGCTTACGCCCTTCGTGCTCGCAACGGGCGGTACTGTCGCGACAGCGGCGCACGGTAATCCATCGGGGGAGGGGGAGGGGAGGGGGAAGGGCGCGGGGAGGGGGAGAGGGTAGGCGGAGATGGGGGAAAGGAATTGAGACAGCGAGTGGTCAGATTTATCTACAGGGAATATTACGGAAGCGAACGCAGGAAAGGAAATACACGAGGTTCAAATACAGACATCATCACAAATGGCGCAGCGCCCGCGGAAACGCACTCACACACGCACGCACACGCACATATTCTGTATATACACAACGCAAACAGACTAGAAGGAAAGGGAGAGTTAAGACCTGTAGGTATGGTAGGAATGGGACAGCGTAAGCGATGTTTGACGCTCAGGTCATGCATCTGAAGAGGGGAGGGCAGGGAAGGGCAGGTATGGGGGAGATGGGAAGGATGGAGAAGGATGGGAAGGATGGGAGGGAAGGGAGAGAAGAAGAGGGGGAACTGAGGGAGGGGAAGGGAGAGAAGAGGAGGGGAACTGAGGGGAGGGGAAGGGAGGAAGAGGGGGGAACTGAGGAGGGAATGGAAGGGAGGGTGGGGAGAGAGCGGAGGAACAGGAGAGCAGGGAAGGGAAGGAGAGAAGAAGAGGGGAACGGAGGGGAGGGGATGGAAGGGAGGGGGGGAGAGAGGCGGAGGGGAAAGGAGAGCAAAAGGAGGGAGGGTGAGGAGGAAAGAGGAGGGAAAGTAGAGAAGGGGAACGGAGGGGAGGGGAGAGGCAGGGGCGGGGAATGAAGTGGAGGAGAGAGGGAGGGGAGTGAGGTTGAGGAGGGGGGAGCGGGTAGCGACGGGGATGGCGAGCAATAACTGCATGTTGTTGTTTTGTACAGAGATCGATGAGTGTGGAATCTCGCGGGATCGATACGAAACGAGGGAAGCCCCGAGGATTAAATAATAATGGAGACTTCCTGGCCATTTAAATTCCCGTTCTCCGTCTCTAAACAACGGCCCGCCACCGTTGTCGTCACAGCCACCGCTGCCAACATCGCTACCATCGCCAACACCGCTACCGCTGTCAACACCGCTACCATCCGTCATCTCGGGTACCATCGCCAAACACCGCTTACCACTGTTCACACGCTACCACCGCCAACGCCGCTACCACCAGCTACCATCGCCATCACCGTACCATCGCCAACGCTACCACCGCCAACACCGCTATTCACTGTCAACCACCGCTACCATCGCCAACATTCGCTACCATCGCTCCTACGCTACCAACGCCAACACCGCTACCATCGCCAACACGTGTTACCGCCACTCGCCAAACACCGCTACCCACCTCTCACCGCTTTAACGCCAACACCGCTACCACCTAACAAACCGCTACCACCGCCAACACCGCGCTCCACCACCACAAACCATGTCGACACCAGTCGACCTACCAAGCACTACCATCGCCAACACCGCTACCACTGCCAACACCCGTACCACCGCCAACACCGCTACCAACCGCCAAACACCGCTACCATCGCCAACCGCTACCACCGCTAACCAACGGCGCCAACACCGCTACCACCTGCCCAACAACCACGGTCGACACCCCACCAACACTACCATCGCCACACCCGCCAACACCGCTAACCACCTCTGCACAACACAACCACGGCCGCCACCGTGAAGCCTACCAACGCCTACCAAACCCAAAACACGAATACCTCCCGAAGACAAGGCGGTGGGAAGGCGCCGTCCCGGAAATTCGGAATCTGGAATCTACCGTCTTTGATGCTTATGGAGATGGCACCTGGGAATGATAATGATCCCCCCGATAATGGCCTTGGTTATCGTGTCCAATGGAGGGCCGACTTTGATGCTAATGAAGGGATGGGGTGGAGGGGGAGGGAGGGAGGGGGAAGGGGGCAGGGGGGTCAACGAAAAAAGGGGGAGAGGGTGTCCACATTGGAGGGGTGGTAGATTGAGGTTTTCTCCAGATGCGGGGTTGCACGGCTACGAGGCTACAAGGCTACAGGGCTGCAATGCTGCAGGTTACACGGATATAGGGCTATATGGCTATAGGGCTTTTAAGTTTTCAGAAAGCTTACAAGGCTTTTTGGACTACGAGGCTTAAAGAACAGCAAAAGCTACAGGGCTATAGGGCTACTGGACTGTAGGGCCATTACAGAGATATTAAGGCTACTGGACTATAAGCTAATACAGGGTTATAAGGCTATTGGACTATAAGCCTACAGGGCTATAAGGCTACTGGACTATTTGGCTACAGGGCTATAAGGCTACTGGACTATTTGGCTACAGAGCTAGAAGGCTACTGGACTATTTGGCTACAGGGTTATAAGGCTATTGGACTATAAGCCTACAGGGCTATAAGGCTACTGGACTATAAGGCTACAGGGCTATAAGGCTACAAAGCCACTCCTCAACCGGTGCGGGTGTTCGTTTTTACTGCAATCTCATCCAACACAAACCCAATTCACTGACCCGAGTTTAATCATCGTCAAAAAAAAATTATAGCCTCACGTGACTAAAAGCCATGACGCGACACATCAGCACAAACCACAATCATAGCATAAACAATACCAAAATAAAACAGATGCCCCACCTCATCAAAATACCAACTCCGGCTGCGGAACGCTCGTTTTTAACATTCTTGCGCGGAAGAGATAATCCCGCCTTATCCCGCAGCACGCGTAAGGGCCGAGAATTAACCTCATAACAGCGACCATCATTATTCCTCCATAATCACTCCAAAGAGCTGGCGGCCGCGACAAAATTCGGAGAACTCGGCGAGCCTGGGATCTGGATGACGGAACGGCGGAACGGAACGCAAAGGGGGCGGAACGGCGGAACGGAACGAATGGGGGGCGGAACGGCGGAACGGAACACATGAGACGGACGAGAAGGTAGAGACAAAAGGAACGAAATGAGGGGAAAATGATGTAGTGAGAACAAGGGATTGAACGGGCGAGGGAAACGAGCGAATGCAACGGCACGAAAGGAGAACAGAAAATAAAACAGAACCAGAATTTTAAAAAAAGAATACAGAACATACCACGCACAGAGAACGGTTAAAAAAAACGGCGAGAACGGAACGGAACGGGACAGACCGACCGACCGAACAAACGAACGGACGAACGGACGAGCGCGGACGGGCTTGGAAGGGCCGAGATTAAGCGTCCTCGGGATGGGTTGCGACAAAGCCATCCCGGAATATATTGGAACATACGTGCAGATGGAGTGAGAAGGGCCTTGGGTGGGGAGGGGAGGGGGGGGAGGAGGAGGAGGGTGGGAGGAGGGAGGAGGGAGGGAGAAGGAACGGTTAGAGGGAGGAGAGAGGAGAGAGGGAGGGAGGGAGGAGGGAAGGGAGAGGGAGGAGGGAGGGAGGTTAGAGGGAAGGAGAGGGGAGGGGAGGGAAGAAGGAAGGGGTATAGGGAGATGAAGAATAGACAGTGAGGAAGGGAGAAAGAGAGAGAGAGCGAGAAGGTTGAGGGGATATGAAGGGAAGAGGGAGGGACAGAAAGAAAGGAAGGAAGAAAAGGACCTAAAGAAACAAAAAGAAAGGAAGGCAGGCAAGCAGGCATAAAGGAAGGAAAAGAAAAAAAAAAAAAAGAAAACGCAAGAAAAAGCGAAATTAACAGCGAAGAAGAAACGGCAAAGAGGATAACGAAAGGGAAGAAGAGGCCAAGAAAGCAGACGGGTGGGGGAGGGGAGGAGAGGCAAATAGGATGAGATAGCAGACGGGTGGGGGAGGGGAGGAGAGGCAAATAGGATGAGATAGCAGACGGGTGGGGGAGGGGAGAAGACTGAGAGGATACAAACCGAGCGACCCGCCCCCTCGCAACCCACAAGGCCAGCTTACAGGTCCGAACCGAACCGCAACCCCGACAGACGCTTACCTCACAGGCCTTTACGCGGTGCCATCAAGAATCAATTATGCGCTGCAACCAAAACCTGAGAATCAAGAACCAATTACGCGCTGCAACCAAATCCGCGAATCAAGAACTAATTGCGCACTGCAACCAAAACCTGCCAATCAAGAACCAATTACGCGCTGCAACCAAGACCCAAACCCGCGAACCAAGAACCAACGCTAACAACCCAAACCACGAACCGCTCACTAATCACCCGTTACAACCAAGACCCAATCCCTGCTTTAACAACCCCGAACCACGAACCAAAACAACCACTCACCCATTCCAAACCAAAAAAAAACAACCCCACAACCAAATCACCCCATCATCCGCACCAAACACCCCTCTCCCCCTCCCCCTCCCCCCACCAGAAACCGGGAACCAGCGACCGCCCGCACAACCGCGAACCAGGAACCGGAACCAGCGAGAACCGGCGAACGGAAAGCTTACGGAGGAGGTCCGCCGCGTACGCCCATAAACGTCCTGGAAACAACGCGGGAGACTATCCGGGAAAATCGTCGACACTAACAAGGCTCAGCAAAGTGGAATCTAATGTAATAGACTCCGCCCGTAAGAGAGGAAGGGGGAGAGGGGGAAGGGAGGGAGAGGGGGAGAGAGAGAGGAGGGAGATGAAGGGGGGAGAGGGGGAGGGGAGAGGGAAAGTGGAGGGGGGAGAGGGGAGAGGAAGGGGGAGAGGAAAGGGGAAAGAGAGGGGGAGAGAAAGAGATGGCGGAGAGGGAGAGAAGGAGGGAGGGAGGGAGGAGAGAGGAAGGGGAGGGAGGAATGAGAGGACGAGAGGGGAAAGATTGTGATGAGAGAGAGGAGTGGAAGAGGGAAGGGAGGAAAGGTTGTTGGGATAGGCGGAGAGGGAGGAAGAGAGAGGAAGGGGGAGGAGTGACACATGGGATGAGAGTGAGGAATGAAGGAGGGAAGGGAGGAAAGAAAGAGTGGCAGGAACGGGAGGAGAGGATGGATTAGGAGCATCAGGTGGACGAAAAAAATAGAGGAGAAGGAAGAGCGGGAGGAAAAGGAAGTATGTGGGGAGGAGGAAAAGCGAGAGGAGTGGGAGGAATGGGAGATGAGTGAGGTGTAAGGGAGTGGGACGAGAGGGAAGATAGGGAAGGGTGGGAGAAGCGGGGATACGGTGAGGAGTATGTAGGGGGGAGGGGGGGGAGAGGAGTGGAAGTGAGAGTGAGAGTGAGAGTGTGAGAGAGAGAGAGAGAGAGAGAGAGAGAGAGAGAGAGAGAGAGAGAGAGAGAGAGAGAGAGAGAGGAGAGAGAGAGAGAGAGAGAGAGAGAGAGAGTCCAAGTGAGTGAGTTAGTGAACGAGTAAATAAATGAACGAGTGAGTAATAGCAAAGAAAAGAACCTATTCAAGGAACAGGAGCAAACACCCTAAAACTCACCAAAAAAAAAAGCAAACAGAATTTCTCTTTCAATCGATCATCTAAGTGGATCAAGTTGTAAATGGTTCATCGGACCACTTTGAACGAAGCAATTTGGGGATCACCATTTGCCCTGACTGATCTTTTTTTCCTTTTTTTTTTAGTACGTTCAAAGGAGAAAGAATCCAATTTTCCCCCAAACGGCAGGGAAAAGGGGGAGAAAGCACGATAGGGTTAAATTTAAAAAAAATGAATAGACAAATGAATACAACAAAATAGAAAGAGAAAGACAAAAAATATTTAGGGAGGAAATTCTGTCAGTGCAATCTGCCTGCGTGCGAGGTCGAGGGAGACTGGCTTCGTCGCGCCGTGAGATGTCGGGGCAGGCGGTCATCGCGATCAAGGCTACGCGACCGCAGGGGGACATCAATCGCAGCGTCATCATCGCCACCTGCATCTTCGACGTCATCACCATCATCGCCGGCGTCATCATTATTACCTTCGCCATTATCATTTTATCCTTACACTCGTCATCGTCATCATCATCGTCATCAGTATCATTATCATCATCATCATATCATCATCAGTCATCACCTCCATCGTCATCATCACTATCATCAGTCATCACCATCATCATCAGCCTAACCATTGTCATTATTTATTATTACCATCATCATCATCATCATCATCATCATCGCACGCGTATGTGTGCCTGTGTGAGTACGCAAACGATACGCGCGAGTGGCTATGGACATGGCCGTGTGCGTATGCGTGTGCGTAAATCGTGCATGCATCTATAGCGTAACCGAAGACCTTGGGACTGAATATCCCTGTTATGTTGGCGATCTATGTTGTGCGTGTTATTTTTCCCCTGTGTGGAGGGAATATCCTCGGTGTTTTATTATCCCTTTCCTTTATTCACTTTACTTGAGTGCCACATGCTAGAAATACGGGTAGACGTAACCCCAAAAAATGCCACTTTCGGCTCTGCATCGCGAACGCTGGCAGTGCGTTAGGAAGGACAGGTGGAAGGGAAATGGGAACGAAATAGAAAAGGGAATAAAGTTGGCATAGAAAGGAGAGCTGGGAAAAAAACAATAGATATTCAGTGCAATTCAACTGTCACAACAGGTCTGATAGTTGTGAGAAACAAGTATAAAAAATGCAAGATATTCAGATCATAAAATCAAACGAAACGTAAGAAAACAATTATTGTATTACGAAAACAATAATAATAATCCTAAAAATTCAATACAGAACCACAATCACATATTCAATCGAATCAAATAACATTTAAAAAATCCTTAAAAGAAATATAATGCAATCAAAATTATAATGATACAAAAACATCCCTTTAAAAAGGCACGCCACCCATACCATCAAAATACTCCTCCCAAAATACTTTATTTCGAAAAGACGGAAAGAACGCTCCCCCCTCCCCCACCCACACCCCCCCCCAAAAAAAAAGTCCAGAGAAAGGAATACATCAATAAACACAGGACCGCGGAACGGAACACGCGCAGGAAGTAAACACAGCGCCACAAAAGAAGGGCTCATGGAAAAACTTGGCCTCAGAGACGAGCCAACAATGGACAGATGTTCTTCCAATACGGACGAAAACCTTCAAAGTTTTGGAGGGCTTTCATGATGTCAATCTTCCCCCCCCCCTCCCTCCCTTCCTCCCTCTCTCTTCTCTCTCTCTCTCTCTCTCTCTCTCTCTCTCTCTCTCTCTCTCTCTCTCTCTCTCTCTCTCTCTCTCTCTCTCTCTCTCTCTCTTTAATCCAATCTCCCATCCTCAATGCTCTTCTCTCCTCCCCTGCCCTCCTTCTCCTCCTCTTCCTCCCTTCCTCTCCTCTTTACTCTCTTCCCTCTCTTCTCTACTCTCCCTTCCTCTCTCCTTTTTCCTCTCTACTCCTCTTTCCTTATAAAAAAAATCTTCCCTTCTCCCCTCTCTCCACTACTCCCCTCTTCTCTCATCTCCTCCCACTCTCTCTTTTCTCTTTGCTCTCCCCCCTTTCTCTTTTCTCCACTCCCTCTCTCTCCAATCTCTTTCCTCCCTTTCTCCCTCTCTCTCTCTCTCAGTATATAACATTTCTGTGTTTTATGCCCTTCTCTTATCAATATGTTCCTCCATCCAGCATTCATTTCTACCATTTCCTTTTCCTCTTTCTTCGAGCGTGAGGGCGGAGGGGAAGGAGAGAGAAAGACTGAATGAAGGAAGGGGTAGAAAAGGGGCTAGAAAAGAGTGTATACCACGGATAGGAAATGAGGAAACTAGAGATAATGGAAAGGTAGGGTGGGAAATGGAGGAAGGGGAAGAGGGAGAAAGAAGAACAGAGGATAAAGGAAGAAGACTGTATAGGAAGAATGAAAAGAAAGAAAGAAAGAAGCAAGGGAGGATGATAGCTATACTGAAGGAAAAGGAAAGAAGGAAGGAAGATAGCCATACCGAACGGTTAAGAAGGAAGGAAATAATACAAAAAGAATAGAAAGAAGGAAAGAAAATGCGAATAAAAGGGGGGATTTCAGAGGAGAGAAGAGGAAAGGACAAATGAAGGATGAAGATAGGGGAGGAGAGAAGAGGAAAAAAATAAAGGGGTAGATGAGGAAGAAGAAGAGGAAAAGACGAATAAAGGGGAGATGGAGGAGGATAGAGGATGAAATGAAGAACAAAGAGGGAGATGTGGAAGGAGAGAAGAGGAAGAATAAAGAGGGAGATACGGGAGAAGAGAAGAGTAAAAGAAAAACAAAAAGGGAGATGAGGGAAGAGAGAATAGAAAAGACGAATAAAGAGAAGAGGAAAAGAAAAAAAATAAAGGGGAAATGGGGGAGAGTAGAAGAGCTGTCAGCTAGTTCACGCCCCTATTACCGGCTCTAGAGGTTTTCCAAGTCTGTTTTTACAGTGTGAAAGACGTGTGCGGTGGGCGTTTAAGAACAGAGAAAGAGGGGGACGGAAGGGAGAGGGGAGCGAAGAGAGAGGGGACGGAAGGGAGAAAGAGAGGGAGGGAGGGAGGGAGGGAAGACGAGGGAAAATGGAGAGGAGAGAGAGAGAGAGAGAGAGAGAGAGAGAGAGAGAGAGAGAGAGAGAGAGAGAGAGAGAGAGAGAGAGAGAGAGAGAGAGAGAGAGAGAGAGAGAGAGAGAGAGAGAGAGAGAGAGAGAAAGAGAGAGAGAGAGAGAGAGAGAGAGAGAGAGAGAGAGAGAGAGAGAGAGAGAGAGAGAGAGAGAGAGAGAGAGAGAGAGAGAGAGAAAGAGATAGATGGGAGAAAAACGAGAGAAAAGTGGGAAGAGAGAAGAAAAAAAAAGGAAAAAAGAGAAGGGAGAAAGATGCGAAACGAGAAAAAAAAAATAAATAAATGTAAAAATAACGAAACAGGCCCCGGCCCAGCGAGAGTCGACCCAACGACCGATCCCCCTCCCGCTGATGCTCGTCCGCCCAGTGCCACCTCCTTCCGCGTGTGCCGTCCGGGGTCGCCCAGTGCCGCCCCGGAGTGCCGATCGGTGCCGTGCGGACATCGGCGGACAGACGGAGCGACGTGCGGAATGCGTATCGAGTGCGGCCGGTGACGTCAACTCCGCTAACTATCCGCAATCGATATATTGTCATTCTTCACTTCGTGTGTGCGTGTCCGTGTCTGTGTCCGTGTGCGCGGAGGCTTGCGAGGGAAGGGCATGTGTGTATCTGTGCATTTGTGTTGTTTGTTTATTTGTTTGTCAGTTTGTTTGTTTATTTGTTTGTTTATGTTTGCGTTTGTGTACGTGTTTGTGTGTGTGTTGTGTGTGTGTGTGTGTGTTGTGTGTGTGTGTGTGTGTGTGTGTGTGTGTGTGTGTGTGTGTGTGTTGTGTGGTGTGTGTGTGTGTGTGTGTGTGTGTGTGTGTGTGTGTGTGTGTGTGTGTGTGTGTGTGTGTGTGTGTGTGTGTGTGTGTGTGTGTGTGTGTGTGTGTGTGTGTGTGTGTGTGTGTGTGTGTGCCTGTTGTGTGTGTGTGTGTGTGCCTGTGTGCGTGCCTGTGTGCGTGTGCGCGTGCCTGTGTGCGTGTGCGTGCCTGTGTGTATGTGCGTGTGTGTGTGTGAGAGAGATCTTGAGTGAGTGACTCAATGAAAGAATGAATAAATAAATAAAGTAATAAATTAATTAATTAATGTGAAAGGAAGGGTGAGTGCGAAAATGAGTAAGAACGAGTGAAAGGGTGACGGCAAAATGCGTGTACCAACCAGCACCCCCCTTTATCAAGACATCAACAACAAATAACATAACGACCTTCCACGCCACCTTTTAGACCATTAACTACATTACATACCATTTATCTCTACATCCGAGAACAAACACACACATGCCGGCCTCTTTTACAAGAACCAATTTGCATGCGAGAACCGAAACGATAAATGGTAGATGAAATTGGCAATGTTCCTCTTAAAAAAGCTTTATTTATCATTTTATCTATTTCATGTTTCACTCTTTAATACCCACTTCCAATAAATAAATAAATAAATAACAATAAATAAATTAATTAACTAAAAATAAACAAATAAGTAAGTGAATGAATAGATGTAATTATAAATAAATAGAATAAAAGTAAACAAATAATTAAGTGAATGAATAGATGTATTAATAAATAAATAAATTCATGAATAAACAGACTAAGAAACCACCTCCAAGTACACAGTAACTGTTTACATAAACACTAAACACGCCCCCTCGACCATAAGCCCCTCCCCCTCATCCCCAAACAACAGGATAAATATAACCTTCAAAATAAGCGGTAAAGATATTGTTTAAGAAATGAAGAAAAGAAAGAAGGAAAGAAGAAAAAAAAGAAGAAAAACGATGAACCCTCGTCCTCCCCTCCTAAGCAATTCCATTCCCAGAAGCCTCAATTTAGCTCACAAAAGAAAAATAATTTGTATATAAACAAATAAATAAATAACACGAAATAAATAGTAAGAAAGGGACAATCCCCGAATAAAAGACAATCCCAGAAACAAAAGGAAAAACAAACGACAATCTCTAAAATAAATGAAAAAAATCCCTTAAATAAAAGGCAAAAAAGACAACCCCCCCCCAAAAAAAAAAAGAATCCCCGAAATAAAAGACAAAAAAAAGACAATCCCTCGCCTACAAACCTACTAATCCACCGATCCCTATCATCCTTAAAAACGGAAGCCCAAACGCAAACAAGCCCCCTCACCCCGATCGCAAAGGAGAGAGAGAGAGAGAGAGAGGGCGGCGCCGCGTGTCACTCTCCGCCGACACCCATTACGAGGATCCCATTCAACGCCACGAGTTCGGCGGAGAGAGTGAGTGCGCTGCCGTTTTCTGTTGCCTTCGAGGAGGGGAAACTTAACTATACGGTCTATGAACTTTAACGAGGAAATATGGGCAATATCCTCGGTAGTCACGTATCGAATAGAAAAAAAATGGCAATTAGAAATATGAAAAAAATAAATAACCGAATAATAATAAAACCCACTGCATGCAAAGCCATTTTGTGTGTAGTGAGTTTTTCCTGAAAAATCCGAAATGAGTATTATGATATCAAGGGACCCTGTTCAGCTAACCGTGTGGTACAGTAGCGAAACATTAAAAATAGCAAAAGAAGTCACTTAACAGTTTCATGTTTTATTAATACTAAAAAATAAATATCCATCCTATTTTCATTATTGTTATTATCACGTTTATCATTATCATTATTATATTCATTATAAAAAGTATTATTATTACTATCATTACTATTATCATTATCGTTAATAATAATATTAATAATAAATATATTAATAATAGTAATGATAATAACAATAATGATAAAAAATAATAATGATAATAAAAATAATTATAAAAAAGACAATAATGATAATAAAAATATTATACAAAATAATAATGATAATAATAACATCAACAATAACAATAATAGTAATAATAAAATAATAATAATAAAATATAATAATAATAATAATAATAATAATAATAATAATAATAACTACAATAATGATAATAATAATAACAAAAAACAATACCAATCACAATAATAATGATAACAATACCAATACTAATGACAACAATAATAATAACAACAATAACATTAATGATAATTATAATGACGATAACTACACCGATTACGATAACGAAAAATAAAGAAACATAAGTCGAAGTGTTGGGGTTAAAGACCATAAAAAATTATGTTCCAAAGCTTAATTCGTGCGCTGGCCACCAAATCAAAAGATAACCAGGTCTCTTCCATCTTCTTTTGTCTCGTTTATCTCCTCTCTTTCGTCTCCCCCCATTTTCCCCTCTATCTCTATCTCCCCCTCTCCCTGCTTTCCCTCTTTCCGTCCTTCCATCCCTGCCCTGCCTACCACCCTCACTCCCTCCCTCCTTCCTTTCTTCCTCGTTTGTTAGCTTTCTTCCCTCCCTCCTTTCCCTTCCCTTCCCTTCCCTCTCTCTCTCTTTCCCTTCACTCCTTTCCTTCCTTCCTCTTTCCCTTCCCTCCTTCCCCTCCCTCTCCCTCTTTCACTTCACTCCCCTTTCTCCCTCTTTCTCTTCCCTCCTTCCTCCCCTTTCTCTTCCCTCCCTTCCTCCCTCTTTCCATTCCCTCTCTCCCTCCCGCTTTCCATTCCCTCCTTCCCTCTTCCCTTCCTCCCTCCCTCTTTCCATTCCCTCCCTCCGTCTTCCCCTTCTCTCCCTTCCCTCCTCCCCTACCTCCCTCTTCCTCTTCCCTCCCTCCCTCTCCACCAAATCATCATCTCAACTAAGTCCGGCTTTTGTTCTTGCCCCCGTGCCTCTTGTGGCCACGCGACTTACCAGGGGCCATAGTAACAGTCTCTGAATATGAATTTCCCTCCCGCTTGTTCCTTCCTTCATGCCTATTGCCTGATCTTTGGAAAAAATTGGTCTACTTAAGAAAGAAAAAGAATCAGATGGTTGTGGTTGTTCGATTCTTCATGCCTATGGACTTGTCTTTGGAAAAATTGGTTTACTTAAGAAAGAAAAAGAATCAGATGGTTCTGTTATTTTCGTTTTATGTGCATCTTGACTGGTCTTTGGAAAAATTGGTTTGCTTAAGAAAGAAAAAAATCAGATGGTTGTGGTTGTTCCTTTCTTCATGCCTATGGACTGGTCTTTGAAAAAATTGATTTATTTAAGAAGGAAAAAGAATCAGATGGTTCTGGTTTTTCGTTTTTTTTGAGCCTCTTGACTGGTTTTTGGAAAAATTGGTTTATTTAAGAAAGAAAAAAATCACATGGTTGCGGTTCCTTTCTTCATGCCTATTGATTGTTTGTTTGTTTTTTTTTGGAAAAAAAATTGGTTTACTTAAGAAAGAAAAAGAATCACGTGGTTGTGGTTGTTGTTTCTTCATCCCTACTGACTGATCTTTGGAAAATTGGTTTACTTTAAGAAAGAAAAAGAATCCCGTGGTTGTAGTTGTTCGTTTCTTCATCCCTATTGACTGGTCTATGGAAATATTGGTTATTTAAGAAGAAAAAAATCACGTGGTTGCATATTGTTTTGAAGACCATCGCCGCCAATAAGATGTGGAAGTTGTACTATAAATAAATAATTTTCCCCACAGTTTATAACACAGGGATGTCACAACCCTCCCCCTCCCACCCTCTCCTCTCGCTCCCTCGCCACCGGAGAGAATCGCAACTACTTCCGGTCCAACGTTATCGGACAAGCGTTATCAAAATTAATGAGGCAATATTAACATTCTGACAGATCGTATTCACAATCTAAAAAAATAGATAAATATGTTTTTTTACACATGGATGAGGCAAATACAAATATTCATGCGTACACTGATAAATACTATCATACATACACATAAACACACACATACACATACAAATACGATTAGCTAAGAAAGATGGATATGGGAGAGAGAGAGAGAGAGAGAGAGAGAGAGAGAGAGAGAGAGAGAGAGAGAGAGAGAGAGAGAGAGAGAGAGAGAGAGAGAGAGAGAGAAGAGAGAGAGAGAGAGAGAGAGAGAGAGAGAGATGAGAGATGAGAGAGAGATGAGAGAGACATACACAACTGCATAAACATCTACACATACTCACACATACAAACAAACCAAGACGCCTACACACACAACTCGCAGACCATCCTGAAGGAACCATATGGAAGAAGAGGAAGAGGTGATGATGGATGAGAAGCGAGGAGGAGGGAGAGACTAAGGCGGAAAGGCAGGGAGGGAAGGAGAGAGGGTGGGGAAGAAAGTGAGCGGGAGGAGGGAGGGGAAGAGAAAAGGAGAGGAAGATGGAGAAATAGAGGGAGGGGGAGGAAGGAGAGAGGGAGAGGGAGAGGGAGAGGGAGAGGGAGGAGAGGGAGAGGGAGGGAGAGGGAGAGAGGAGAGGAGAGAGAGAGAGAGAGAGAGAGAGAGAGAGAGAGAGAGAGAGAGAGAGAGAGAGAGAGAGAGAGAGAGAGAGAGAGAGAGAGGGGGGAGGGAAGAGAGGGAGAGAGGGAGAGAGGGAAAGAGGGAAAGAGAGAGAAGAGAGAGAGAGAGAGAGAGAGAGAGAGAGAGAGAGAGAGAGAGAGAGAGAGAGAGAGAGAGAGAGAGAGAGAGAGAGAGAGAGAGAGAGAGAGAGAGAGGAGAGTGAGAGTGAGTGAGTGAGTGAGTGAGTGAGTGAGTGAGTGAGTGAGTGAGTGAGTGAGTGAGTGAGTGAGAGTGAGAGAGTGAGGAGAGAGTGAGTGAGTGAGAGAGTGAGAGTGAGAGTGAGAGTGAGAGTGAGAGTGAGTGAGAGTGAGAGTGAGAGAGAGAACGAGAGAAACGAGAGAAACGAGAGGGCGGAAAGAAGGAAACACGAAGGGGAGTGAAGAAAGGAGAAGGGAAGGAAAGAAGGAGAGAGATACAAAGGAAGGCCGAAGGAGGGAGCGGCTCGGAGAGTAAACAAGATTATGAGAGAGGTCGCTCCTTCACGCCAGCCTAGCAGAGGCAAGAAAAGAGGGGAAATGTTAGGAAAAAAAAGGATATATAAAAGAAAATGGAAGGAAAAAGAGGCGATCGTCGGAGGGGAGAGGAGAGGAAAAGAGGAAAATAACACAGCGAGAGTCATGGGAAAGAGGAGAAGGCGGAGGAGGCGGCCAAAAGGACCCCTCCAAGTATCTTCCTTATTTTCTTTCTTTCTCTTTCTTCATTTCTATACACTTTCTCCCCTCCCCCCCTCTGTCTCTGTCTCTGTCTCTCTCTCCCAGTCGCTCACTATCTCAGTCATACCCATAATGGCTTATACCCTTATACCCTCACTATCTCACCCTCCCTCTCTCCCTTCCTCCGACTCTCTCCCTTTTCCTCTCATCCTAGCGCTCTTCTTTATAACCTTTATTTCTCTTCCTCTCCCTCTCGCTCTCTTCCTCTCCCTCCATCTCCAATTTTTCTTCTTTTAATCTTTCCTCCCTCCTTCGCTTCCTCTCTTTTTAATCCCCTGCAGTGCCTCTCCACAGTGCAAGGTGAGCAGATTAAGGGATGGAAAGACGAGGAAGGAAAGAGGGCCAGAGGAAGAGGAAGAGGAGACGAAGAGGAATGAGAGTAGAATATGGAATCTCAAGAAACAAAAGATTTTGGACGTGGAACGAGGGAGAGGCGGAGGGTGAGGGGAGAGGCGAAAGGAGAGGGGTGAGGGAGAGGTGGATTATGGATCATGAGGGGAGAGAGAAAAGGTGGAAGAGATAGAAGCTGAACGTTTGAGAAGCAAAGGTCAGCGGATTAAAATATAAAAAGGAAATAAACAATAACAGCAGAAGAGTGAGGGGAAAGATGCAAGAAGGGGAGAAATCAAAGCACAGAGAAAAGGGAGAATCATGATAAAACACATGAACGCATACATGGACACAAAAAACAAAGCGAAAGAAATAAAGAAACTGAAAGATAGACAGACTGACAGACAGAGCGCAAACGTATACACAGACACTAAAAATAAAGAAAAAGAAGAGAGAGAGAGAGAGAGAGAGAGAAGAGAGAGAGAGAGAGAGAGAGAGAGAGAGAGAGAGAGAGAGAGAGAGAGAGAGAGAGAGAGAGAGAGAGAGAGAGAGAGAGAAAGAGAGACGCAAGGGGGGGGGGCAAGGAGGAAATCCTTAAGAGGATCTTATCAACTGCAAGACATGGTATACTGTTGCTGCTGTTGACTTATGCAGCAACGGTTAGTTATACTTTGATAAACTTTCTTCTCCTTCCTTCTCACTTCCGTTGGTGTTGTTATGCTAACACTTGCTTTCCTCCATCATCTCCCTTCTGATTTCCTTCCCTTCCTTCCTTTCTTCCTTCTTCTCTCCCTCCTGTGTCCTTCTTTTCCTCACGCCCTCTCTCCCTCACCTATTCCTTCTTCTCCCTCTCTTCTTATCTCCCTCCCTCCCTCCCTTCTCCTCTCCACTCTCTCTTATCTCCCTCCTTCATTTCCTCTTGCTTCTCCCCTCTCTCCTTCCTTCCTCCTTCTCTCCTTGCCTCCCTCCCTCTCTCCTTGCCTACCTCCCTCTCTCCTTATCTTCCTCCCTCCCTCTCTCCTTATCTCCCTCCCTCCCTCCTCCTTTCGTCCTCCCTCCTTCTCCCTGCATCTTCTCTGACCGCACTCCTCCCCTCTTCTTCCTGCCTTTAATTTTTTAAACCTTCCTCGACCCATTAACTTTCTCATTTCCCTAATACTGTTCCTTTTCACCGATCTACCAACACAATTTCTTTCTCTCCCTCCACCATTACCACAGCCACCTGCGACTCTAATCTCCATCACTTTTATCTCCTCCCTCCTCCATCATTTCTACTTCTAGCATTTCCTTCATCTCCTCCATCTCCACATCTCCGCCATCATCATCATCATTATCTCAATTCCTACTTCTACCTCCACCACCACTTGAAAACCACGCCCATCTCCCTGCTTCTTCCTCCACCATCTCCCCCAACACCAACACAAACAGCACCAGCGTCGAAAAACTCGTACCTTCCCCAACTTCTCCTGCATCCTTCCCTCTTCCTATTCACTCTCTCCGTCTCTCTTTCCTTCCCTTCCTCCCCCGTTCCCTTTCCCATTCCTCCGTCCCTCCCTCCTCCCTTTCCTTCTCTTCCTTCCTCCTCCCCTCCCTCCCTTCCTCCTTCTCTCTTCCTCCCCTCCTCCACCTTCCTCCGTCCCTCCCTCCCTCCCTTCACCCACTCCCCTCCTTCCTTCCCTCACTTCCCCTCGTCCGATCCCTCAGATGACCCTTGACCCCTACCCCTACCCCCCCAACCCCGACACGCACATCGCACCCCACCCCTTGTCAAACCGTGCGTCAGGTCACACCAGGTCGCAGAAGCTCTAACAGTTATTGTATTTTTGGGTCTTTTTCCTCCCCTCCCTTCCCATGAGGCGATTTGTTTCCTCTTGTCAATGCTTTTAGTTTCTCTTTTTTTCTCTTTCTCTCTCCCGTTCTGTTATTCTCTCGGTGGGTTAGCATACTCTTCTCTCTCGTCGTTCTATTAAGGTTATTATGTTATTTTTTCGGTCTCTCGGTCTTTCGGATTATCGCACGACCTTCGCCGTTATCTTTGTTATTGGCATATTTTTTTCTCTTGGTTATCTTTTATCATCAGTTTTACGATTTCCTTCGTTACTTATCAGTTTTACTATTTTCTTCGTTATTCACCTGTTTTACCATTTCCTTCGTTATTTATCAGTTTTACTATTTCCTTTGTCGTTCATCTACCTTACTATTCCCTTCATTTATCAATTTTACTATTCCCTTCGTAATTCATCTGCTTTATCATCTCCTTCGTTATTTATCAATTTTACTATTTGCTCCGTTATTTTTTACGTCATCACTTCCTTCTAACATCCTCTCTTGACCATCACATTTTTCTGTCATTCTCCTTAGGGCTACCGTACTAAAAATCATTTCGTCATTGCATTTAATGCTCTTATTATACAAAATGGTTGTGCTCCCTTGTTTATTGTTCATTAGGGGCCTCTGACGAGATGCATAATTTCATGTCTCGTAATGGACATTAATATGGAATATTATGATTATAATTATCATACGACAACTACCAAATGCCACAACCGCTGGTGGTGGTGGTGTGGTTTAGTGGTGGTGATAAGTGATGATGATAGTAATGATGATAGTGATGGTGATAGCGATGGTGATAGCGATTATGATAGCGATGGTGATAGCGATGATGACAGTGATGATGATAGCGATGATGATGATGATGATGATGGCGAGGATGGGAGGGATAATAATGCAATCTTTTTTTACAAAAACCGTATCTCAATTAAGAAATGTCACATTTTCGTTATCATAAAAAAAAACATTTTCATCATTACCAATCTTATCATTTCCTTTATCATCATACTGACCACCCTCATTATTCTCCTCATCACCATCACCATTTCCATTCTCCTCACAATCTTCACCACCATCAACACTGCTACAAAAGAATGACGCCAATAAATTTTCAAAGAAATGCGAAAGAACGTAATAATTTCAAATAAAAAGATAATCCACAAAACAGGAATAAATAGATAATAACCCACAAAACAGCAACAAATGACAAGCGAAACTCGGTGACACAGAGGCGACAAACGCATCACACAGGCCGTGGAAAGAACAGTAATGACATCATCATCATCACCATCACCACCGCAGCAACAAAGACATAACAACCAACATTCACAATTCGTATCACCATTTAAGCGCCCCTTAGGGTCTGATCTCCCCCTCCCCTTCCCTTTATCCTCCACCAGATCTCCCCCACCCCCGTCCACCATCTCTATACCAGTCCCCACCCCTTCGCCCCAAGTAGAGGCAACCAACCGTGTTTTGTCTCTCTCTCTCTCTCTCTCTCTCTCTCTCTCTCTCTCTCTCTCTCTCTCTCTCTCTCTCTCTCTCTCTCTCTCTCTCTCTCTCTCTCTATCGGTTTCTTTCTTTGCTCGCTCTCTCTTTCTTTTCTCTCTTTCCCCTTCTCCTTTCCCTCAAATTTTCTCTGATCTTTTGCTCTCTCTCTACTATTTCCCTACCTTTCTCTCCCTCTCTCTTTCTCTCTCCCTTTGCTTCTCTCTCTCCCTAATTTCTTTCCCTTCCGCTCTTTTTCCTCTCTCTACCCCCTCCCATCCTACCCCTCTAACCCTTCTTATCTCCCCTCTCTTCCCTGTAGCTGATCGATCTCCACACCCTTCCCTATGCCTCCACCCCCTCCCCCTTGTCCCCCTCCGCTCCCCCACCCTACCCACAACCCACCTTACCACATGGTGCGCCGGACGTCCTATAACACACCCAGTACCCTTTCGCGTGTCACCCTCCTTCCCTCTCACCCTGGGCAGTCACTCTTACGCTTCACGCCAATAACTCTTCGGAGGATCACACTTCCTGCTGACAACCCTCTTCGGATCCACACTTGCATGCTAACAACTCTCTTCAGATCCACTTCATGCTGACAACCCTCTTATGCTGACACCCTCTTCGGATCCACACTTCATGCTGACAACCCTCTTCGGATCCACATTCATTCTCGGATCTGCTGACAACCCTCTTCGGATCCACACTTCATGCTGACAACCCTCTTCGAATGCTGACAACCCTCTTCGGATCCACACTTCCTGCTGACAACCCTCTTCGGATCCACACTTCCTGCTGACAACCCTCTTCGGATCGCTGACAACCCTCTTCGGATCCACACTTCATGCTGACAACCCTCTTCGGATCCACACTTCATGCTGACAACCCTCTTCGGATCCACACCATGCTGACAACCCTCTTCGGATCCACACTTCATGCTGACAACCCTCTTCGAGTCCACGCTTCATGCTGACAACCCTCTTCGGATCCACACTTCCTGCTGACAACCCTCTCGGATCGGATCTTCGGATCCACACTTCATGCTGACAACCCTCTTCGGATCCACACTTCATGCTGACAACCCTCTTCGGATCCACACTTCATGCTGACAACCCTCTTCGGATCCACACTTCATGCTAACAACCCTCTTCGGATCCACACTTCCTGCTGACAATCATCCACACTCCTGCTGATCCTCTTCGGATCCACACTTCCTGCTGACAACCCTCTTCGGATCCACACTTCATGCTGATTGTCCCTACGGTCTGACGCTCGACGCAAACGACCCTCAAGATCACACCGCATGCGAACTAGCCATTGGGAGGTCAGGGCTACTCACCCTTCCACACTCGCCCCTCATTCTCCTCCTTCTCCTCCTCCTCAACCATATGTCCATTTTCATTCTCACACCTCACGCTAGCTCTCTTCCTCCGCTTCCTCCCCTCTCACCTTCTTCCTCTCCTTCTGCGGGCACGTTCTTCTCTTCGTATCCCCTCTTCTCCTCATTTTTCCCTACCTTCTCCTTCTTCTTCTCCCTTTCCCCCCCTCTTCTTTTCCTTCTAGTTGTCCTATCTCCTCCCCTTACCACTTTTCTGTCATTTTCCTCTCCTCCCTCCTTTTCCCCTTCTAGTTCTCCCCTCCCCACCTTTCCCCTCCCCCCCCATTCCTATTCCTCTTCCCTTTCTCCTGATCCTTCTCCTCTCACCCTCTTCCCCTTACTCCCCTGTCCGCCTCCACTGCCACACCCGTTGTGACGTAATATCTTCATTAGCTATCTCCCTCCCTCCCTCCTTCCCTTCCTCCCTCCCCGTAGCCCTTCCCTTCACCTCTCCCCTCCTACCCACCCACTCAGATCTCCTACAGCTGTGGTTCCGGCGAGGAAGGAAGGAGGGAAGGAAGAAGAAATGAAAGGAAGGGAGGAAGGAAGGAGGGAAGAAATGAATGGAAGATGAATGAAAGGAAGGAAGGAGAGAAGGAAGAAGTGAAAGAAGGAGGGAAGGAAAGAAGGAAGGAAGGGAGGGAGGATGAATGGACGACAGGAAGGAAAGGGAAGGGGGAAGGTAGAATGAATTAGAAAAGGAAGGAGAAATGACGACCTAATAGCCCGACAGGCATGAAAGAAGAGAGGAATCAGAAAGTAAAGTAAAATAAAATAAAGTAAAAAATAAATAAATAAATAAAAAAAAAATGGAATCAGATATAATACATAAAAGGGGGAAAATGTAAGAAAAGAAGAAATGAAAGAGAAATCAAGAAAGGAAGGAAGGAAGGAAAGGACAAGACGAAAAAAAAAACAAGAAAGGTCAGACCGGAAACCCAAACCTCGCATCAGCCTTCGCTTCTTACTCTGATAGACGGGGAAAAACAACGTCTTCCTTGTGAGTGTGAGTGGGCGTGAGTGGGCGGCGGGGGTTGTGTGATTGGGGGGTGCAGTGTGTGTGTGTGTGTGTGTGTGTGTGTGTGTGTGTGTGTGTGTGTGTGTGTGTGTGTGTGTGTGTGTGTGTGTGTGTGTGTGTGTGTGTGTGTGTGTGTGTGTGTGTGTGTGTGTGTGTGTGTGTGCAGAGGTGGTTGGCGTGTGTGTATACGTGCGCGCACTTTACCTGTGTGTGTGTGTGTGTGTGTGTGTGTGTGTGTGTGTGTGTGTGTGTGTGTGTGTGTGTGTGTGTGTGTGTGTGTGTGTGTGTGTGTGTGTTGAGTGAGTGAGTGAGTGAGTGAGTGAGAGTGAGTGAGTGAGTGAGTGAGTGAGTGAGTGAGTGAGTGTGTGTCTGCGTGCGGAGGTGGTTGGCGTGTGTATGTACGTGCTCGCGCATTCTACCTGTGCGTGTGTGTATACAACCGTACCTCTATCATGCGCGCTCTGTACCCCATCAAAAATAACCCAAATAAGAGTAAAAAATCATCCATTTTATTACTTTTCCCGAACAAAAAATAGCCGTAAACCCCATTTGAACACAAAAACGTTCAACGCATGACGTACACAGGTATTTAGATAGCCTGTAATAAAACGGCATAGTTGTAAGCTGTTTCTGTGCTGCTGCTGCTGCTGTTTTTTTCGGTAAAAAATAATCGATCAAACTAAAGCTGCCCTCAAAGTGGCCATGAGCTTTCGAGCGGCGGCCCAGCAGAGTGTACACATTCTGCTTGCTGTAATGAAAGGCCACGTCTTGCAAGCGGCGAGTGAGCAACGCCAAATTGCAAGGAACCCTCATCATTCTTCAGCCCCGCGTCACCACAAGCACACCACTATCTCATAAAGTCATCATCACACGCGGAAAAAAAGAGAGAAAAGAAAATTTGAAAGAAAAAGGCCTCGACCACCATCAAAGCGAAGCCGCCCTGTGAACACGGCTCGCTCTGTTCACTTAAGTGTTACTGTTAGCGAGGTCGTAAATTTCTCGGGCTTTTTAATCACGCATGATAACAATCGCCCATCACGACCCTCGCGTTTCGCCGGCCTTGTCATGAGGGCGCCGCGCATCACCGCCGGACGACCTGCGACCTCTTGCAAACGGAACCCAGAGTCGTCTCGCGAATTCAAAAAAGCCTCTCCGAGTAGCCGGCGAAAGAGCAAGCAAATAAGCAAGCAAAGCGAGCGTCCCCGAGAGCGCGAGGAGGCGAGCATGACGAGCCAACAGCACCCCATAAATCGCGTTCCTCAACACATTGAAAAAAGTGCCACGCCGCCGAAACGAACTCTCTCCGGCTGACGTGACCCCTGCCGACGGTCAACTTCCTCTCACTCAGCGCCGTAATAACAGGGGCGTCGCGTCGACTGCTTATAAATACAGCCAAATACGGGCACTTAATGCAGAGTTATGACTCGCCAGGTACTGTGCGCGGCGAGCATTTGCCATGCAACATCAATCTCCTTCTCTTATTAGAGTCATGAATGCCCTTTGATCTTGATAAACAGTATGTGTGAACTTCCGTGGCAAAGTCATGTACTTTTCTATCATTAAAAAAACGTAATACCAACTACAAACACTACAGAAGATCTACATAACGGATTATGAATCCACGGGAGAAAAAAGATAGAGAAAAAAATAATTACAATCATTATCTATATATACCATGAAGTATGACACTCTGACCTTACGCCAACCTCTGTTCGATAGGCCAAGAACCCCGTTTCGCATTCCTTGATACAGTGCCAGTGCCCTATGGATTCCCCCGGTGCCTTAGTAATTCCCCCAATTCCTCTTTATTTCCCCCAGTTCCTTCTTGGCTCACTCAGCGCTTCCCTCCTTGCCCCAGTGCCTTTTTTTTTTACTTCCCTCGTTGTCTTCTTCCTTCTCGCAGTGCCTTTTTAGTTTCCCCAGCGCCTTTTTTTTACTTCTCTCAGTGCCTCCTTTCCTCCAGTGCCTTATTAATGCCTTCAGTGCCGCTTTGCTTCCCTCAGTGCTTTCTTAATGCCTTCAGCGCCTATTTACTTCCCTCAGTGCCTTCTTAATGCCTTCAGTGTATCTTCACTTTCCCCAGTTCCTTCTTAGTGTCCTCAGCGCAACCCTTCCTTCCCTCAGTGCCTTCTTAATGCCTTCAGTGCCACTTTCCTTCCCTCAGCGCCTTCTCAATGCCTCCAGTGCCACTTCCCTTCTCTCAGCGCCTTCTCAATGCCTTCAGTGCCACTTTCCTTCCCTCAGTGCCACTTTCTTTCCTCATGCCTTCTCAATGCCTCAGTGCCACTTTCTTCCCTCAGTGCCTTCTCAATGCCTTCACCACTTCCTTCCCTCAGTGCCTCTCTTTGTTCCCCCTCTGTCTCCGTCTCCAGACTCGGGCCAGCCGGCCTCCCACCTGACAACAGTCAAGAGGCGACCAAGCACATTATGATGCAACAAACTTGTGAGCCTCGACGAAGCGTTGTCCCCTTTCTTGTTGCTTATTTGCAAGCCATGAATACAACATATCTGTAGATTCTCGGAATACATCTCGAATACTCATGAAAGCCACTATGGGAGACCGCACACGTACATACTCATGCAAACAAACAAACACAAACACACATGTGCGCATATATTCATACATGTATAAATACATAAGCATGTAAATATTATGATAATAGGCTTGGCGTAACTTCTCTTGATGTGGATAAACAAGTCAAGTGTACATACAGTACAGCATGTGAATTCACTCGCTTGCATGACTGTCTCTGCCTATCTGAGAGAGAGAGAGAGAGAGAGAGAGAGAGAGAGAGAGAGAGAGAGAGAGAGAGAGAAGAGAGAGAGAGAGAGAGAGAGAGAGAGAGAGAGAGAGAGAGAGGAGAGAGACGTGTGTGTGTGTGTGTGTGTGTGTGTGTGTGTGTGTGTGTGTGTGTGTGTGTGTGTGAGTGTGAGTGTGAGTGTGAGTGAGTGTGAGTGAGTGAGTGAGTGAGTGAGTTGTGAGTGAGTGTGTGTGCCTGCCCTCCTTCCCTCCACCAAATCAATTAATTCGCCTTCACCTAATGTCCTCAAAGTATATAACCAAAAACCATAAACAACGTCGCGGCTTCGCAAATTTCGCCACCGTCGCCCTCCCTCACTATCCCACATTATATTCCTTTCCGCCCGCGCGCCCGCGTTCTCTCTTATCTAAACGCCACATCTATAACAATAAAAAACAAATCCATCCGCCGACTCGCAATTGAACGCGGCCTAACGATCATATCACGTGCGCGGGAACGTCTCTAATTGGTCAAACCGTTACCCTCTTCTCGACCAATGGGATCGCGTGCTCCATAACTCTCCCTTGGCGACATGAACGCGGCCGCGCGCACCTCAGCCAGTCATCACCCAAGCCTGCACTTATCAGGTTGTCGCTCTTGGGGACACAGTCGTCACCGTTAAAATATGTGGATAAGAATATGTGCCGATGTATGTTGGATATGTTGGACTGGCCAAAATATTTTTATCCTTAGAGACCCTGTTTTCCCGTATGTCTTACAGTCTGTGCGTTTGTGTCGGGGGAGGGGGAGGTGTCCCGTGTACCCGTTCGTAAATAAACATGATTATACTTACGCAAACACACGAATGGTAATGCACTATACAGAGCTGATTCAAAGCTAAGAATCACACACACACGCGCGCGCGTGCACACACACACCATTCCCCCCCCCCCCCTGCAACGAACATAAACTCTACGCATCCCCCTCGCCACATTTCACATTCAAACCCACCCACCCACCCATCCCCAGCCTACCCAACCTCCTCCCAATCTAACTCAGCACCGCAAGCAGACGCCCACTGCCCCCCCTCTCTCCATCCCTCCCGCCCCTGCCTGCACGCCCGCGAGAGGTCAGTAGCGACTCCCACCAAAACCGTTACCGCCGCCGCCGCCGTCACCGGGCTTTTGACGAATGTATTCCTTTCTTCTTCAACGCAATCGATAGACGCGCACGCACGCACGCACGAACTCACACGAGAATGACCGGACAGACAGGCGGTTAATGCGGCGCGCGCTTTCCACCCGCGTTGGCAAGGGCCGGGGTGGAGGGAGGAAGGGAAGGGGAAGGGAAGGGAAGGGAAGGGAAGGGAAGGGAAGGGAAGGGGAAGGGAAGGGAAGGGAAGGAAGGGAAGGAAGGGAAGGGAAAGGGAGGGAGGAAAGGGGTGGAGGGAAGGGAAAGGGGAGGGAGGGAGGGAGGGAGGGGAGGGGAGGGGAGGGGAGAGGGTGGAGGGTGGGAAGGGAGGGGAGGGGATGGAAGAGAGGGAGAGGCAGGGAGGGGAGATGATAGAGGACAGAAAGAGGGACCAAAGATGGGGAGAATGAGGCGGATGGGGGGAAGGGGGAGAGGCGGTGGGGGAGAAGGGGAAAGGTGGTAGGGGGAAGGGTAGATCAAGGATAGGAAGGAGGAGGATAAGGAGTGGGGGAGAATATGGATAGGGGACTAGAGAGAAGAATAGATGGAGGAAAAGTGGATGAAGGCAATGTGGGAGAGAGGATAAAGAATGAAGAAAAGGAGGCCTGTGGATAGAGGTCTAGGAAAGAGCTGAATATCCGGAAGAAAAAGGATTGAGGATAGGGAATGAAGGAAGAGGCGAATAGGTAGATGGAGAGAGGATGGATAAAAAAAGGTAAGAAAGGAAATGGGAATGGTAGACGGGTGGATAGGCGAATGGGGAGAAGGGGTGATGGGGGGAAAGGTGGATATGAAGATATGGAGGAAAAGGTGGACAGAAGAGATGGGAAGAAAGGACGAGTGAAAAGGTGGACAGAAGGAGGATGTGTGAAAAGGTGAATAAGAGGAGTGAGTGAAAAGGTGAATAAAAAGGGTGAGGGGATAAGCGAGTTGGTCAAAAGGTGGACAGAAGAGATGGGAAGAAAGGAGGACGAGTGAAAAAATGAATAAGAAAAGTGAGGAGAAAGGAGAATGAGTGAAAAGGTGAATAACAAGGGTGGGGAGAAAGGGAGATAAAAGAAAAGGTTGGGGAGAGAGAAGAAGGGGATCGGCAAGGGAGAAAGAGACCTCAGAGGACAGGGGGCAGAAGGGGAAAGTGGGGAAGACGGGGAGGGAAAGAGGGAGAAGCAACACGAAGGGGCGGCACCGGGTACTTTGATGCCGTCCACCAGTGACACCCTTTGCCTGCGTGCGTGTGCGTGTGCGTGTGCGTGCCCGCGTACACATATCACATTGATGTCTGACAATTACGACCCTTGCTGTTAGGGGATGAAAGGTAGGCGGGGGGGTGGAAGGGTGGAAGGAGGGAGTGGTGGGGAGGGTGGGGTGAAAGGGAGGGAATGGGGGGGGGGTGGAAGGGAGTGGATGGGAGCGGGGAAGGGATAAGAGAGAGGGAGTGGTGGGGAAGGGGATGAGAGGGAGGTAGGGAGAAGGAGAGGAGAGAGGGGAGTGGCAATAAATAATAAATAATAAAAAAGATTAGGAAAGAAAGTAGACAGGTAGAAGGGTACGAAGTAGAAAGTAGAAGGGGAGCAAGGGGGAGGTGCGAAGAAGGAAAATTTAAATGAGGTAGTTACACGACAGGGAAGGAAATGGAAGGTAAGGATGAAGCAAAGAGGATGACAGCGGGGAAGAAGAAGGAGATGGATGCATGAGGGGAAGATACTTTTTTTTTCTTTAATGGGAAGGTAATCAGTAGTACGCAGGGAAGAGAGAGGAGCGGGTAGAGAGGGAGATGTAGCGAGAGTAGAGAAGACGAAAAGGAGGAAACTGGAAGAGAAGAGGAAGAGGAGGAGGAGAAAAGAGAGGAGGAGAAGAAGAAGAGGAAGAGGAGAAGAGAGGAAGAGGAGACAAGGAGGGGAAGGAGGGGGAGAGCAGATGGAGGAGAAGAAGAAGAAGGAGTAGCAGGAGACGAAAAAGGAGAAAGAAAACGAGAATAACGCCAAAGATAGAACGCGAAAGGAAAAAAAAAGAAAACACAATCAGAGAAGGAAATTCACGCCAACCTTACCTACACCCGCAACCCCGCCCTCGCCCTCGACCCGCCCCACTCCACCAGACAAGCCAAGCCAAGCTACACCTCGATCTACACCTCGATACACCTCCCACACCCCACCCCACCCCACCCCACCCCACCAGACAAGCCAGCTACCTCGATCCCCGCCACACTTACCACAGACAAGCCAAGCTACACCTCGAGCCCCGCCACACCCCACCCCACCCCACTGAGCCACACCCCACCCCACCTACACCTCGAAGGCTACACCTCGAGCCACAGACCCAAGCTACACCTCGATCCCCGCCACACCCGCCGTCACCGCGCAGCAATCCCAGCCCATCCCGCCATGCTGCAACGCGCCCGGTAGCTGTCATTTATAACCCACAATTCAGGGCCGTATCTCTCCCACCCCCCGGTTCACAATTCTCCCTCATCGGGTTCTTTATCTCCGCCGTCATTTAGCGAAGATCGACCTTCGCGCCTTCGTTTCCATTAGCGGCCCCGGGTTCCCATTTTCCGTCTCTTGGATGGATCCCGATGCGTCACGGAACGCGCGAAATGGTCTCGCGGCATCGACGTCTTCGCCGCTCTTGCCGTATGGAAATGCATTTTTATTTTGTCAATTTGTCATATCATTATTTTTTATTCATTTATTTATTTACCTTTTTATTATTATCACTATTTTATTATCAATTCATTTATATATATATATATATATATATATATATAATATATATATATATATATATATATATATCTGTTTTTTTTTTTTTTTTTTTTTGGGGGGGGGGATGGGGCTACGAAATCCAATGACCCCCCCCCCTTCTTCCCCCTACGATTCTAACCCAACCTCCCTCCCTCTCAAATCCCCCCCCCCCCCCTTTGCCCCCCCCCCCCAACTCGCCGCGGGATAAAAAGGACACCCAAGGACCCGCAAGGAAATCCCGCAGAAGCCGCCGTGAATCACCCGCGAATATCGTCATTAAATCTGGCGATTTTTGGGGCGAATAACGAGATGCCATTGACGGGGCGCGAGGGAGACACACTAGCGCCGCGGCACTAAAAATCTCCGCAGTCGATGAGGATGACGATGGTGACGATGGTGAGGGTGATGACGATGATTATGAGGGTGATGATGATGGAGAAGGTGATGATGGTGACGATGATGACGATGGCGATGGTGAGGGTGATGACGATGGTGATATGATGATGGTGGTTGATGACGATGGTGAAGGTATTGACGGTGGTGATGATGGCGACGATGATGATGACGATGGCGATGGTGAGGGTGATGACGATGGCGATCATGACGATGATATGACGATGATGGTGATGATGACCATGACGATGATATTGACGATGATGGCGATGCAATGATTGATGACGATGACGTCGATGATGAGGATGATGACGATGGTGGTGATGATGGCGATGGTGAGGTTGAAGACGATGGCGGAGACGATGATGTCACTACAACTTTATTCATTCAGGGGCTACATCTACACCTTCATTTACATTCAGGGGGCCTCCGCTACATAGATTCTACATAGACTCCCACAGTGATATAAGAAAAGATGTTTAAAAAGTAAAAAAAAAAAAAAATACAAACCCCATAAAAAAAAGTTTCTACCTGCACTTTTCCTTCATCCGAAATAGGGAAAGACCTTTAAAAAAAAAAGTCTAAAAGGAAAGGAGAAAAAATACTTTCTTCTACTCAAGGCCAAAAGTTAACGAAAGAACGAGAGGGTTCCCACCCCCTTCCCCTTCCGCCTCCCCCCTCCCTTCCGCCTCCTTCGCCCTCCGCCTCCCCCTCCCTTCCGCCTCCTTCGCCCTCCACCTCCCCTTCGCCCCCGCCCCCTCGTCCCCCCTCCCCCCCCCCTAAAAGCAAGAGATTGGCTGGATGAAGAAAAATGCTCCGAGTTTCTAGGGAGAAAAGCGACCAACTATTGGCAAGAGACAGAGATAACTTTACGAAATAACAATGCGAAAGGAGGCTTCGGTGATAGATGATGTTAAGGGGGCAGAAGTGGCTGATGGACTTGGAAGGAAGAGGGGGGAAGGAAGATAGAAAGGGGGAGGGAGAGGAAAAGAAGAGGGGAAGGGGAAGGAAGAGGGGAAGGGGAGGAAGAGGGAAGGGGGAGAGGGAAGAGGGAAGGAAGAGGGAGAGAGGGGAAGGAAAAGGGGAACGGAGGAGGAAGAGGGGAAGGGGGGAGGAAGAGGGAAGGAAGAGGGAAAGAGGGAAAGAAGAGGGAGAGGGGAAGAAAAGTGGGAACGGGGAGGAAAGGGAAGGGGGAGAGGGAAGGAAGAGGGGGAAGGGGTGGGGGGAAAGAGAGGAAGGGAGGGGGGGAGGGGATGAAAGAGAGGAAGGGGGATGGAAGGGAAAGAAAGAGAGAAGGGAAAGGTGAGGGAGAAAGAGAGGAGGGGGAGAAGAGAGGAAGGGGAGGAGGGAAAGGAGAGGAGAGGGAGGTGGAGGGAGGAAAGGAGATGGAGAAAGAGGAAAAAGGAAGGGGAAAATGAAAGGAAGAGAGGAAAGGGAGGGGAAGGAGAAGGAGGAAGTGAAGAAAGGAGAGGAGGGGGAAAGTGATGGGAAGAGAAAAAAGAGGAGAGAGGGAGGATAAAGAAGAGGTAAAGAAGGAGGGGAAGAGGGAAGAAATGGAGGGGAAACGAAATGAAAAGCGAGAAGGAGGGAAAAGGAAGGAGAAAGGAAGAGGAGGAAAAGGAAGCAATAAGTGGAAAGCACAAGAAGTAAACACACACACACGAGAGTTTGCACACACACACACACACACACACACACACACACACACACACACACACACACACACACACACACGCACACACAGAACAGCAAACATTAACATAAATCTACAGGCACGAAGACTGGCCGCAGGAGGAAAAGAAAAGAGCTGATAAAGCAGAGAACTCGATAACAAGATAAAAGCCACCGCCATTGTAAGCACTCGGGGGACTATTTACCTGATCGCCGAACGTTGCACACCAACACTCGCAACTACACGCACCTGCAAAAGAAAAGAAAAATAAATAAATAACAAATCAAAGTTTAGCCAAACATTTCATCGTTCAATAAAATCCAATTCAAATATTTCACCGTTCAATATAATAGAGTTCAAATATCTAATCGTTCAAATTCTAATATTTAATCGACCAATAAAATCCAATTCAAGTATTTCACCGTCCAATAAAACCTAATTCAAATATTGTAACGTCAAATGGAATATAATCCCTCATATAATCAACAAAATTAGCATGGTGATAACTCCATCCTAAGTAATTACAAAGGAAAAGACTAAATAATAATACATATATATATTAAAAGAAAGAAAGAAAGAAAGGAAGAAGAAGAAGAAGAAGAAAGAAGAAGAAGAAGAAGAAGAAGAAGAAGAAGAAGAAGAAGAAGAAGAAGAAGAAGAAGAAGAAGAAGAAGAAGAAGAAGAAGAAGAAGAGAAGAAGAAGAAGAAGAAGAAGAAGAAGAAGAAGAAGAAGAAGAAGAAGAAGAAGAAGAAAGAAGAAGAAGAAGAAGAAGAAGAAGAAGAAGAAGAAGAAGAAGAAGAAGAAGAAGAAAGAAGAAGAAGAAGAGTAGAAGAGAAGAAGAAGAAGAAAGAAGAAGAGAAGAAGAAGAAAAGGAAGAAGAAGAAGAAGAAGAAGAAGAGAAAAAAAAAAGAAAAGAAAAAAGAAAGAAAGAAAGAAAAAAGAAAGGTAACATAACAAAATGGTATAAAAAATATTACTGACGAAAAAGATAAGAAATATCCCATTAAACATACACAACGCACACACAAATATAAACAAACGGGTACCAGCCAGGTGACAAAATGGTATCAAAAGCAGAATTGATGAAAGAAGATAAAAGAAGCGCCCCGTTATCGCACTGCCGCAGCCCAACACCAGACTGCCCGAATCATTATCCTCACGTAGGCCATCCCCGCATCATCCCCTCGTTTCCCTCTCACTCCTTTTATCACCGACCACTTTTCCACCACTGTGCCTCTTCTCTTGAATTTTCCTCCTGACCTCTCTCTGTTCGTCTCGGTCTCGGTCTCGGTCTTTGCTTTCTTTCTCTTTCTTTCTGTCTATCTGTCTGTCTGTCTGTCTGTCTGTCTGTCTGTCTGTCTGTCTGTCTCTCTCTCTCACCTTCACCCTCATCCTCTTTCCCTCTATCTTTACTACCCACACATCCATCCCTTTATCCCTCTCACCCGCTCGCTTTCTTCCCACCATCTCCATCTCTCCTCCCTCCTCTCCTTTCGTTTCCTCTCTCTTCTTCCCACCCTTCCCCTCTCCATTCCCCTTCCTCTTTTCTTCTCTCCTTCATGTTCTTCCTCTGTTTGCTTCCTTTTCCACCCACCACTTTCTTCCCTCTCTCCCTTCTTCCTTCCCTTCCTCCCTCCCTCCCTCCCTCCATCACTCTTCCCCGCAGCCTCACCGGGTACACACAATAATGCCTGTCCGTGTTTGATAAATATTAAGCCGGCGAGAGCAGGTAAGTCATAATTAACCTGCCCACGCGCCGGTCATTATCATCATCCTACCTCGCCGGGTGGCTGTGGTGGTAGTGGCAGTAGCGGTGGTACTCTGAGGCAGCGATGGTATCACCGGTGGAAGTGTGGTAGTGGTGGAAGTAGTGGTTCTATGAGGCAGCGATGGTATCAACGATAGAAGTGGTGGTAATGGTAGTACACTGAGACAACGATGGTATCAACGGTAGATGTGGTGGTACTCTGAGGCAGCGATGGTATCAACGAGAGAAGTGGTAGAAACTCTGAGTGGTATCAACGGTAGTGATGGTGGTAGCGTGTTGCAGAGGTAAAAGGCGGTCATGATGGTATCAACAGTGATAGCGATGGTAGTCATAAAGCCGGAAATTCGCGATGATTATGATGGCTAGTGCCGATAGTGACGGAAGGAATGTTATAGCGGTGGTATCGACGGTGGTATCTGCTAGCGATGGCATGGTAGCGACGAGAAGCGGCGGCGGCGGCGGCACCACGGCGGGATATTGTACTGTAGACAGTGATGGACGCCGTAAAAATAACTGCTCCCCAGAAACCGGGGCGGAAATACGTCGCGTCTCAATCCCCTCCCTAAGCATCCCCCCTCCCCCCCACCCCCGCCACATCCAACACCAATGCTTTTGTCCCCACACTACTCCCTCCCCCCTCCGCCAAATCCAACACCAATGCCTTTATCGCCACACCACTCCCCTCCCCTACACCCCCCCTTCCTCTCCACTAACCCACATCCTTCCCCCTCTCACTCCCATCCCCATCCACACCCCTCCTACACCCTACCCAATACCCTTCCTCCCCTCCCCTCCCTCCTCCTCACTCCTCATCCCCCTTCCACCCCTCCTTACTCCTACCCACTCCCCTTCTTCCCCCTCCCCTCCCCTCCTCCCTTATTCCTCCCTCTCAAACAATGCAATCACACTAACAGACACAAAACGACCGTAATCATCAAGGGAACGTCATAATGATAATAAACACGCGCCCCAACTTCCGCATATTCCAAAATCCCGGGCGACATTAAACTAATCCTTTTCCCGCCCGCCATACGCCGAGATGTGCGTGCGTGCGTGTGTCCTTGGTTCGTCCATGGTGCGTGTGTGGGTACCTGAGTGCGTCCGTGGTGCGTGTGTGCGTACGTGTGTCCGTGGTGTGTGTGTGCCTACGTGTGCCCGTCGTGCGTGTGTCCGTGGTGCGTGTGTGGGTGCTTGAGTGCGTCCGTGTGTCTGGATGCGTGCGTGCGTGCTTGTGTCCGTGAAGCGTGTGTGCGTGCATCTGTGAGTCCGTAGTGAGTACGTGCGGGCTAGCAAACGACAGCAGCTTCCCGACTTCATCTCACACACTAAGAGGGTACAGGCATAAAAAAAGATTTTACACGTTTTAGCTTTTTTGCTGTTAGAGAGCGGGAGAATATGCCAAATATAAAAAAAAAACTGCAGTATCTTTTGTAGATTCTACGCACGCTTTAATCTAACCTACGTAGATCAAAATCAAAGATGCTAAGAATATTGGCCAGGGAAGACACCCTTTCCCTTAAAAATAATCATAATAAAAAGCAGTAAAAGTAGTCGTAGTTGCAAAAAATATATGATAATGATAATGATAACGATGATGATGATGATGATGAATACTCTCGCCATCATCATTATTTTTCTCATTATCATTATCATTATCAATATTATTATTATTATCAGTAGTTGTAGTAGTAAAAGTAGTAGTAGTAATAGTAGTAATAGTAGTAATAATAAGAAATAATAATAATAAAATAATAAAATAACAACAACAGCAACAACAACAACAACAATACCAATAATAATAAAGAAAAAAAAGAAGACGAAAAAAAAGGGTCGCAGGCAACCCCCCCACCGCGAGAGCCTCTCCAAAATTCCCGCCACTTTCCGCTTCACTAACGCCCCCGAATTTCCGCCGCTTCCTCGCCTGCAAAGTATGCCCATTTGCAGCGCGTGGGCACCGGACCGTGATATTTCTCCGCCGCAAATAAAATGCAATACCCTGACAGCTGCACTTCGGAATATCGACTTTGGACGTTATTTCCGACTGTCCCGGGCCGATGTTCTTTTGTTCTGCTGGTCGTAAAAAAATAATAAAATAAAATAAATGCATAAGAAATAAAAAATAAAATTAAAACACAAATAACAAATAATAAAACAAAATTAAAACACTAATAAAAAAATAAATGAATAAAAAATAAAAAGTAAAATGAATGCATGAATAAAAAAAAAATTAATACAAGAATAAAAAATAAAAAATAAAATGAATACATGAATTAAAAACAAATAAAATAAATGCAAGAATACAAGAATACAAAAAATAAAAAGTAAAATAAACAAATAAATAAAAACAGATATACGCATCTCTTATGAGGGGGGAAAAAATTATACAACCGCGTTTTCTTCCTAATTTTCTCGACTCATAATTAACAATGAACTTACAGGTACACAAGGTAAACAATACATAGAGGATTATCAAATTCAGTCTTTAATCGTAAGCCCTAATCGGCAATTCCCTTCGCAATGGATGGATTCTAAGTGCGCAATATCGATGTAAATAGCATAACCCGACATTAAATTCAGTGTCTGACAATTATCCCCGTTTCTCCGCGCTAATAAAACACTCCCTGGACTGGATAACAATTTCTCATAAGTCTCTGACTTAATTTCTCTCTCTCTCCTCCTCTCTCTCTCTCTCTCTCTCTCTCTCTCTCTCTCTCTCTCTCTCTCTCTCTCTCTCTCTCTCTCTCTCTCTCTCTCTCTCTCTCTCTCTCTCTCTCTCTCTCTCTCTCTCTCTCTCTCTCCCTGCCGCGGCTATAAACACCCTGGTACTTCACCTTGTCTAGGAATCTCTCCTCTCTTCCCTCTCCCCCCCCCCCCCCTCCCCTCCTCGCTTCCCTCTTGTTAACCATCCTTTTCTTTCCCCTCATCCCCTCTCCTCCTCTCTCTCTCTCTCTCGTACCCCCTTTTTCCTCCCATCTCCCCAAGCCCCTTTCCCTCCCCTCACCCGTGTCCCCATCCCCCTCCCTTCTCTCCTACCCATCCCCCCCCTTCTCTCCTACTCATTTCCCTCCCTTCTCCCCTACCCATATCCCCTTCCATCACCGCTTCTTCTGTCTGACCCCTCCCATTTCCCTTCCTTCCCTCCCCTCCCACCCCCCCATCCACCCTCCCTCCCTCCCTCCCTCCCTCCCCTCTTCCCCTCTTCCCTGCCCCTCTGGCCTCTTGGGTCGCGTTTGGTAATTCAATCTACATAAATCTCAGGAAGCTCCACTTTGGGGAACATCCACCATCACACGAGGTAGAAAAAAAGGCGGCAGGGGAAAGTACCACGAAGTAAAAGCAGGTAAAAATTAAGAAAATAACAATTAAAACAATAAAATAATGATAACGAGAACATCAGCAACAACAATAATGATAACAGCTGGAACAACAATACTGATAACAACAGCTGGAATACCAATAATGATAACAACAACAGCAGGAACAACAATAATGATAACATCAACAACAATCGCAATAACAATAACAAAGCAAGGGTCGAAAGAAATGAAAACGTCACCATAAGAACGAATGCAGCTTGACGTGTGAGGAGAGAGGGTAAATGTCTCAGATAACAGTAACACTACTACTACCGAAAATGACAGCAGAGCAAATGATTACAATAACAACATTAATAATTATCAGTGTTATTACTATCAAAGTCAATATTATTATCATAATTATCCTCATTATTACTATCAATATCAATATTATTATCATAATTATCATCATTATTACTATTATCACTATCATAATCATCATTATCATACTAATAATAATAACAATAATAATACTTATCATTATTAGTAAGAAGAAAAACAATTATCTCAAAATAATGCCAGAAATAATCAATCGATACCAAACACACAAGAAAATCACAATACCAACAAAACAAACGAAAAAAAAAAAAACAAAGACAACAAAACAGACACCACAAAACCAAAAAAACAACAACTACAACCACGGCAACAACGACGGCAAGACACAAAGAAGAGCCAGACAGAGACGGCGGGGTTATGGCAGGTTGATATATCCTCCTGTAGTTGATAATTGGCCTCGCACCACGCCGCCCGCGCCGCCCTGAGGACGAGCCGCGGCGGGGAAAACAAAGTGCTTCACTCTTCTCCACCTTTCGTCCTCTTCTTTTTAGTCTTCTTCTTTTTCTTTTTCTTCTTCATCTTCTTCTTCTCCTCTTCCTCCTACTCTTTCTTCTTCTCATCTCTATCCCTCCTATCCCTTCTCCACCTTCGTCGTCGTCGTCGTTTTCTTCTTCTTCATCTTCTTTTCTTTTTCGTCTTCTCCTGATTCTCATCTCTATCCTTCCTATCCCCCCTTACCTCCTAATCCTTTCTCATTCCCCTTCTCTTCCCCCCTCCTCTCTCTTTCTCACTTCAAATCTCATTCTCACACATTGTCTTTCTCCCTCTCTCTTTCTCTTTCTAGCTGCATCCTTCGCTACCCTTCTCTTCCGTCCTTCCCTCCCTATTTCCCTTTCTCTCCCCTCTCCCCTCCTCTTCCTCCTGCTATACTCTTCTCTCTTTTCCTCCCTCTTCCTTCCTTCCTTCTTTGCTAACCATTCTTGATCCTCTCTTGATCGTTCAACTCCTTATCTCTCCATCCCACTCCTACCCCTAGGGCTGTCCATTCCTCCCTCCTTCCTTCCTTCCTTACTTCTCTGCTTACCACCCACCCATCCTCCTCTCCTCTCCCTCCCTCCCACCCCTTCACCATCCCCCCTCCTCCTTTCCTCCCCTAACAACCACCCACCAACCCATAAACCAATCCACTCACCCTCCCTTTCTCCTTCCCACCCATCCATCTACCCCACCCACTCTGCCTGCCTCCCTCCCTCCTTCCCTCTCATCCACCCACCTACCCACCCATCTGTCTGCCTCCCTCCCTCCTTCCCACACATCCACCTACCCACCCACTCTGCCTGCCTTCCTCCCTCCTTCCCTCTTACCCACCCACCCACTCTCCTCCCCTCCCTCCCTCCTTCATACCACCCACCCACCCACCCATAAACCAACTCGCCCACCCTCCCTCCCTCCTTCCTTCCTTCCCTTCCTCACGTCTCCGGGCTGATTAAAGGATATAGGAGCGGCGAAAAAGGACTGTCTCCGGACCTTCCCGTCTTTGAGAGAGCCGCGACGCCGACCCGCAGAGAAGGGGGACGGAAATCAAGGAAAGGAAGACGAAAAAAGAGTGGAAGGCATAAGGAGGAGAAAACGAGGAGGGAGGATGGAATGGGATGGTCGGGGGGGGGGGGGGAAATGGAGGAAATAGAGATGGAGGAGAGAAAGGTGGAGGAGGAGGAGAAAGAGGTAGAAGTGGAGGAAGAGGAAGAGAAAGTGGAGGTGGAGGTGGAAGAGCAGGAGAAGAGCAGGGAGAGGAGGAGGAGGAGGAGGGGAAGAAGAAGGTAGGAAAGGAGATAAAAAAAGTACAAATATAGAAGCGGAAGAATAACAATAAATAGCAGAAGCAGAGGGAAGGCAAACACGTCCTAAATAAACCACAATAAACCAGGCGCACTTAAGCTCCTCCCAACACCAAGAAACACCCGAGAACGTCTCGAGCGAAAACCCACTACAACATAATCTAAAACATTATGGCTATTACAGAGGGAGGGGTTGGGGAGAGAGAGAGGGAGAGAGAGAGGATAGAGAGGAGGGGGAGGGAGGAGGGAGGGAGGAGGGAGAGGGAGAGGAGAGGAGAGGAGAGGGAGAGGGAGAGGGAGAGAGAGAGAGAGAGAGAGAGAGAGAGAGAGAGAGAGGAGAGAGAGAGAGAGAGAGAGAGAGAGAGAGAGGAGAGGGGAGGGGGAGAGGGAGGGAGGGAGAGAGAGAGAGAGAGAAGAGAGAGAGAGAGAGAGAGGAGAGGAGAGAGAGGGAGAATGAGAGAGAGAAGAGAGTGAGAAAGAGAAGTGAGAAGAAAGAGAGAGAGAGAGAAGCAATGGCGATGGGCGTTCCTGAGTTGCAAGCTGTGGACGCAAGTTGCAAGGTGTGGAAAACAGGCCCTAAATACTCTCTCGGTGGGCGAGCGGTGGGTGGAAAGTGTAAATGTTTCAGGGGTGGGTTAGGGAAGGGTGAGGGAAGGGTGGGTTAGGGAAGGGTGGTTAGGGAGGGGTGGCAAGGGTAAGTGAAAGGCGAAAAGGTGTGGGTGAGAGGTGTCGTGTGGGGGGGTGGGGTGGGCTGGGTATGGGGGGTGGGGTGGTGGGTTAGTGGGGGGTGGGGGTGGGTAAGTGTAAATGTTCCAAGCGTAAAATTATGCCGCCTTTTGTGAGAGCGCTTTTCAGGAGTGTGTTTAGAGTGCAGAAATAATGCTACAATCTGTAAGACTGCTCACAGGCTGTACAAATGCGCGCTGGGTGTACTGCAAGGCTACTTACCGAGATGGGACATTTCCATTTTTTTTTTTTGTTTTCAAATTAGTGAACATCACACCAGAACACCCCCTTCCCTCCCCTCCTCTAACCCCTCCCCACCCATTTCAACCACGGTCCCAAGTCGAGCCTCACCGCAGCCGCCGCCACAATTCGACCCCCCCCCCCCGCCCCTTCGACGCCCAATATTCAATCGACGTCCACGCCCATCGATTCGAACAGCACGCCCCGTTTTAAGTCTGATCAAGTCTATTCGCGCTGCCGCCGCCCACATTTCGACGCTCCCCCCCCCCCACGCCCCCTCCTTCGACGCCCAAATTCAATCGCCGTCCACGCCCATCGATTCGAACAGCACGCCCGCGTCTTAAGTCAGATCAAGTCTATTCGCGCATTCAGGCCACACGCGCGCACATACATTTACACTCTCAGCCGCCCACGTCTTCCAACCACGCCCATTCCCACGCCCCGCTGAAACCCCTCGCCCACTCCCTCCCCGTGAGGCGGACGTCCGAGGTATAGAAAAACTTTTTATTTGCTCTCTTTCTTCGTCTTTCGTCTCTCTCTCTCACTCACTCACTCGTCTCTTTCACTTACTCACTCTCTCCATCCCTCTCCTTCTCTTTTTCCTTCTCCCTCTCCCTCTCTTTCCTTCTCCCTCCCCCTCTCCTTTCCTTTTCCCTCTCCTTCTTCTCCTTCTCCTTCTCCTCTCCCTTTTCCTTCCTCTGCCTCTCCTTTTCCCTCTCCCTGTCTCCCATTTCCCTTAACCCTTACCGTTACCCTTACCCTTACCCTCACTCTCGCTCTCACTTCCCCTCACCCTCACTCACACCCGCACTCCACTCTCACCCTCCCAGTCATTCCTTCGTCAACTGCCGAAGTTCCGGATAAGAAATAAATCATTTCGGATAACGGATAAATCACCTCCAATCTCACGTACTTACCAGAGATATTCGGAAATCTTTCTCCTGATTACCCTTAACCCCCTCCCCCCCCCCATTACCCCTTCTTTCCTCCCTCCCTCCCTCCTTCCCTCAGTCCCTCCTCTCCAATCTTTATTCTCTCTCTCCCTACCTCCCTCCTCCCTCCCTCACTGTTCTCCTCCCTCCCTCCCTCCTCTCCCATCTTTCCTTCCCCCCACCCTGTCTCTCTCCTCCCCTCCCCTCCTCCCTCCCTGCCTCTCTCCTCCCCTCCCCTCCTCCTTGCGGATCTCATCATCAAGTTCTCTCTTTTTGTCTTTTCTTCTTCTTGATATTCGTTTTTATGCTCGCTGCTATCTCTTATCTGCTTATCCGCTTTTTTTCATAGTCTTCTTCTCTGTTTTCTTTATCTATTTACTTATCTTCTGATCTTTCTAATCTTGATTTTTTTCTCAACCGCTTCCTCTTTCCCTTCCACCGCTACCTCCTTTCTATCCGCACTTCTCTTTCCACTTCCACCCTTGCTTCTATCTCCACTTCCATCCCTACCTCCACCTCTTCCTTCACTTCTTCCACTTCCATCTCTAGCTGCTCTGCCGACCTCGCTCTCTCCACCTCCACTTCTTCCTCCTTCTCCACCTCTTCATCCTCTCCACCTCCTCCCTCCCCTTCCTCCTCCTCCACTCCCAAACCCCATCTCCACCTCCTCAGCCCATTTTGCCTCCTATCCATTTTATCATCCACCTTCCCCCCCACCTTCCAACTCCCCTCCACCCTCCACCTCCTCCTCCTCCTCCACCCTCCACCCTCCCCTCCACCAGCCGGGCTCTCCTCACCGCGGGATGAAGGTGTCCCGGAGGCGTGAGCGGCATCCCGATGGTGCCCCCATCATCCCCCCCACCCCCCACCCCCACACCATCCCCCCATCCCACCCCATCGCTCCCTTCCCTCCTTCCTCTGACGCCCTTTCTATTTACCCTTTTTTCTATTTATGTTTTTTTTTCTTTCGTTTTTTCTGCTTCTTTTCTCTTGATGTTATTATTTTTTCTATTTTTTTTTTATCTGCATGTCTTCGTCTTTCCTTCCATATTCTACTTCATTCTTTTCTTATCCTCTATTACCTTTTCATATCTTTCTTTTATTTCGTTATTTGTAGCTAGCCTTTCCTCATAATGTCTTTTTTTTCTTCACTGTCTTCCCGTTTTCATCTCTTTCCCTCTACTTCTACTTTCTCTTCGATTTTTTCTTCCTTTCCCATTCCTTTTCTCATGTCTCTCCCTCTCCTTCTACTTTCTTCTCGTTCTTTACTCCTTTCCCTTTCTTTTTTTATTTCTCTCCCTTTCCCTCTACTTTCTCCTCGTTCTTTCCTCCTTTCCCATTCCTTTTCTCACGTCTCTCCCTCTCCGTCTACTTTCTCCTCGTTCTTTCCTCATTTCCCTGTTTTCACGTCTTTCCCTCTCCTACTTCCTCCTCGTTCTTTCCTCCTTTTCCCTTTTTCCTTTTTCCTTTTACCCTCCTTCACCCCCCTTATTCCTATTGCCTCTCCCTCCACCTTGCTAATTGCGACGCACACAAGTAAACAAATAACAGCAGACACGCGCGCACGCAAGACGGTATCCCGACCAATTAAAGGTAATGAAACAGGTCACGTCACATAAAAAATACACACACACACAGACTGACATACACGTACATAGACACACACACACACAATGACCTACACACACACGCACACACACTGACATACACGTACATAGACACACACTGACATACACGTACATAGACACACACTGGCATACACGAATACAGACACACACACTGACATACACGCATACACACACGCACACAAACACACACACACACACTGACATACACGCATACACACACACACACACACACACACACACACACACAACAAACACACTGACATACACGCATACACACACTGACATACGCGAACACAGATACATACACTGGTATACACGCAAATACACACTGATATACACGTACACAGGCACACACACAGGCATACACACATATACACAAAGACCTACAGACACATACACAGAGACAAAAACATACTGACATAAATGATGCAGACACAACATACCAAGCGAACACACACACACACAAACACGCACACACATACATACATACAAAAAAACACACACACATACATACACACACACACACACAGACACGTATCCTTTTCTTTAACCCTTATCGTCCATCACTCAACTTCCTGACTCATTCATCTATTCATTGTCGATCTTACTCCATTGCTCTTTCTTAGCCAACTCATCCATCCTATTCGCACGCACACTCTCTGGCTTCCTCTCTCCCTCTCTCCTCTCTCTCTATCTCTATTCTCATTCACATTCTTTTGCTTCCTCTCTCCTCTCTCTCTATCCCTATTCTCATTCACACTCTTTTGCTTCCTCTCTCTCTCTCTCTCCTTCTCTCTATATCTATTCTCACTCACTCTCTCTGGTTTCCTCTCTCCTTTCTCTCTATCTCTATTCTTATTCACACTTTTTTGCTTCCCCCCTCTCTCTCTCTTCCTCTCTATTTCTATTCTCATTCCATTCTTTTGCTTCCTCTCTCTCTTTCTCCTTCCCTCTATCTCTATTCTCATTCACACTATTTTGCTTCCTCTCCCCCTCTCTCCTCTCTCTCTATCCCTATTCTCATTCATTCTCTGGCTTCCTCTCTCCCTCTCTCTTTCTCTATATATATGTATTCTCATTCACACTCTCTTGCTCTCTGGAGAGGGGAGAAGATGGAGAGAGGAAGGGGAAAGGAAGGGTTGGAGAGAGAGGAAAAGGGACAGGACGGCGAAGAGAGAGGAGGAGGAGGAGGAGGAGGAGGAGGAGGAGGAGGAGGAGGAGGAGGAGAAAAGGAGGAGGTGGAGGAGGAGGAGGAGGTGAAGGAGAGGAGGAGGAAGGGAAGGAAGGAAGAGAGGAAAGGGAAAAAGGGGGGGAGAGGAAGGGACCAGAAAGTATAAGAACACGGACCTCCAACAAGCCCAACGAAGTAATTGTATTGTATACACCTTCCCTCGATCCAATATCTTAGATGGGGCGCCGCTCCCTTATGCCTCCTCCAGAACATCCCCCCCCCCGCCGCCCCGCCGCCGCCGCCGCCCCCCGCCCCTCCTCTCAGCCCGTCAGACGCCCCCCCCCCCTCCTGCAGGATTCCTTTTAGGCCTTCCCGCCAAGCGCCACCTCCTTCTGCAGGACTTTTTATCTGGGGGATTCCTTTTAGGCCTACCCATCTCGGGGGGGGGAGGAGAGGGGGGGGGGAGTCCTACGGGAAGTCGCTCCTTATGCCCCTTGCACAGCCTTTCCTTGCGCGTCGTCCTAATGCTCTCTTTCCTCACCCTTCGAGGGAAATATTCCTCCCTCGCCCTACTTCTTTTTCCCCTTCTTATTCTTATTCTTTTCCCCCCTTTTTTTCTTCTTCCTCTTCCTCTTCCTCTTTTTCTCCTTCTTCTTCGTCTCCATCTTCATCTTCTTCGTCTCCTTCTTCTCCTCCTGCCCTTCCTTTCTCCTCCCCACGAAGGAAAGGGAAGACCAAAGCGAGAAGAGAAAATAAACAACCCGAGAGGGAAAATGATAACTGCGAGAGGAAAAGCGATTAATGCGAGAGGGAAATGACCAATGCGAAAGGAAAAAAAAAACGATTAGAGAGAAACGATTAATCCAAGAGGGGGGGGGGAGGATATCAATGAGTAAAAACGATTAATACGAAAGAAAAAAAATACGTAAAAAAATAATAATGCGAGGAAAAATAACTAATGCGAGAAGGATAAAAATACAAAATAAAATAATAATAATAATAATAAAATAAAAAATAAAAATAAAAAAAGGCCCATGCGAGAGTGGACAAAAGACCAACGTAATCGGGAAAATGACCACTGAATAGGGGCCACGCTCAGAAGACACAAAAAAAAAGAAAAGAAAAAGAAAAAAGGACGATAAACAAGACACATAATAAGCTCAGACAAAAGCGCAATCAACCTTCCCTCACTACACGGTACTCGTCGCAAGTAACATTAAATCAACAAACAAACAAATAAATAAATAAATAAATAAAAAAATACAAATAAAATTAATAAATAAAATAATTAATTAAAAAAATACAATACATTACTTCATAAATAAATAAATACATTAATAAAAATACAATAAATAACTTCATAAATAAATAAATACATTGATAAAAACACAATAAATAACCCCTTAATAAATACATCAATAAATACAATAAATTACTTCACAAAATAAACAAATACATCAATAAAAATACAAAATAAAAAACCTCACAAACAAAATACATAAATACAAAAATAAATCAATACAAAACATAATCGAAACGAAACAGAAAAAAATCCTAAAATAAAAATAAACAAATCCATCAAAAAAAGATAAAAGAGCCATTAAGAAAAAAACAAATACAACCATACACAATCGAAACGAAACAGAAACACAAACAATCCTAAATAAAATAAACAAATCCATCAAAAAGAGGATGAAAAGAACCATTAAGAAAAAACAAACCAATACAACCATACACAATCGAAACGAAACAGAAACAAAAAAACACAAACAATCCTAAAATAAAACAAATAAATCAAAAAGATAAAAGAGCCATTAAGAAAAACAAACCAATACAACCATACACAATCGCAACGAAACAGAAACAAAAAACCACAAACAATCCTAAAATAAAACAAATAAATCAAAGAGAAACGAAAGAGTCATTAAGCGTTTTCAGAATTCAAGCCAAGAGCGAGGACGTCACGCACGCAGCAGTCTTACGCGAACGCACCTGTGGCAAGATAAGACGCACCTGCACCGGTTATTAAAGAAGCAGAAAGAAAACGATTACACAAACAGTAGAAAAGACGAAGGAGGAGGAGGAGGAGAAGGAGGATAGGGGAGGAGGAGGTGGGAGGTTGGAGGGGAGAGGAGGAGAAGAAGGATGGAGAAGGATGGGGAGGAGGAGGAGAAGAAAGAGGGGGAGAGATGGAAGAGGAGGAGGAGGAGAGGAGGAAGAGGAGGCAGAAGAGAGAGGAAGAGGAGGAGGAAGAGGAGAAGAAAGAGGAGGGGGAGAGGAGGAGGAGGAGAGAAGGAATAGAAGGGAGGAAGAGAGGGAGGAGGAGGAGGCGGAGGAAGAAGAGGAAAGAAGGAGATGGAGGAGATGAAAAGAAAGCGAAAAAAGAAGTAAAGGTAAAAGACATACAACCAGCGGGAAACGGATAAACACCTCCCCCCTAACAAAAGAAAAAAAAAAAAAAAAAAAAAAAAAAAAAAAAAAAAAAAAAAAAACTCCACGGCTAGCAGCAGCAAGCACGAAACAAAATCCCCGATAAAAGCCTCCTCGAAAAAAAGAAAAAGAAAGAGAAAGAAAGACAGAAAGAAAATGCAGGGCAGTCGAAGTCGAGTCGCCGCACTAAAAACATGGCCGCACGTCCTCGCCACAAACAAATTACGGGCCGCTGAAAGAGCTTGGTCAGTGAGGGAGGGAGGTGGGGAAGGGGAAGGGAAGAAGGTCGGTGGTAGGGGAGAGGGAAGGGAGGGGTAAAGGTTTGGGGGGGAAGAAGGGAAGGGGAAGGGGTAGAAGGGAAGGGTGGAGGGAAGAAGGTCGTGGTGGGTAGGGGAGGGTAGGGGAAGGGAAAGAGGAAGGGTAGTGGGGAAGGAGAAGGTGGTAGGGAAGAGGGTCGGTGGGGAGGGGGAGGGAGGGGAGGGGGGGAAGGAGAGGAAGGGGAAGGATGGTGGGGAAGGGAGGGGAAGGAGAAGGGGAAAGGAAAGGTAAGTACGAGGGAAGGGTGAGAGGAAGAAGAGGAGGGGGTAGCGAAACGTGTAGCGATGGGAAAGTAGGAGGGGGAAAAATGGTACAGGGAAGGAGGAAATGGTGTAGGACAAGGGAATGAGAAAGGAAAGGAAAGAAATGAAATGAGGATGGGGAAACAAGGAGTAGAGGGAGGAAGGGAGTATAGGGGGAGGAAGGGGGATAGGAGAGGGTACAGGACCTAGCTTCCAGAACTCCCAGAACACCGGGGGTCGGCCGGAATATGCCAGAATGGACCCACCGGACTGCCTTCCGACCGCCCCCCCAACCTACGGCGAGAAGCGAAACAACGCACCGCTAAACTTCGCAGTTCATTGAAGACGAAGTTCAGCAAACAACTGCGGCGTCGAAACAGGACGATAACAACAAATCAAAACAAAAGACGGACTCTGGAACTCGAGAAAATGAATGGGCATCGCCACGGGCCGGAACACTGATCAGCGGCAGACAACGGCTGAGAGAAATAAATAAAAAAGGGAAGGGAAATTTCTATATCATTGAGAAAAAATGAAAAAAAAAGTTGGAAAAATCTCCCACTCTTCTCCTTTCTTTTCAAATTAATTCCTTTCTCTCTTTATCCTTTTCTCGCTCGTTCTCATTCCCTCCTTCGCTCTTACCCCCCTTCCTCTTTCGCGGGAAAAAATAAAAACACTATGGTATTAGATAGGCATCGAAGGATATAGAAAACGATATTGAAACCTGCGGTACTTTTATCCCGGGCATTACCGAAACCCCGTTCCACTTAACTTCAGGCCGTTTTCATGGGCCCAAACCCCCGCCATTCACAGAGGTTCGACTGTATCCAAGATTCCTCGCATCACCCTCCACCCCCCTCGCCCCCGCCATGACTCGTCTCCTCCCACCCATGCTCTTTGCAGCGTCACCTCCGCCCGCAGGATCGAGAGGCCAGAGAGCGCATCG
>NW_020870146.1:504619-509619 GCF_003789085.1 Penaeus vannamei | reverse complement strand
TTATTTATCCATTTCCCCCCCCTCCTCTCTCTCTCTCTCTCTCTCTCTCTCTCTCTTCTCTCTCTCACTCTTTATCTCACAAACACACACACACACACACGAATCCCCGACTTCCATCCACCCTTCCACCCTCTTCCCTCCATCCACTCGATCCACCTCCGCCATCCATCTACTCGCCTTCGCTCCACTTGCTTGTCTACCCCGCCGCCCGGTCCAGCCATCCGGAATGTGCCGTTTTCATCTTTTAACTTATTCCCGTCTTTTTTTTTTATTTGTCGTATTTTTTTCGTTTTCTTATTTGTTGTTTGCTTGCTTGCTTTCGCGTTTTTTTCTCCCATTGTTTCATCACTCTATTCTTTCTCACTCTTTCTATCCTTATTTATCCATTTCCCCCCCCTCTCTCTCTCTCTCTCTCTCTCTCTCCTCTCTCTCTCTCTCTCTCTCTCTCTCTCTCTCTCTCTCACACACACACACACACACTCACACACTCACTCTTTCTACACAAACACGCACACACACACACTCAAATCCCCGACTTCCATTCCCCCTTCCACCCTCTTCCCTCCATCCCCTCGATCCACCTCCGCCATCCATCTACTCGCCCTTCGCTCCACTTGCTTGTCTACCCACCGCCCGGTCCAGCCATCCGGGAATGTGGCCGTTTTCATCTTTTAACTTATTCCCGTCTTTTTGTCTTTTTGTTTTATTTGTCGTATTTTTTCGTTTTCTTATTATTTTTGTTTGTTTGCTTGCTTGCTTTCGATATCTTTATTTTTTTCTCCCCCATTGTTTCATCACTCTATTCTTTCTCACTCTTTCCCTATTTATCCATTTCCCCTCCCCCTCTCCTCTCTCTCTCTCTCTCTCTCTCTCTCTCTCTCTCTCTCCTCTCTCTCTCTCTCTCTCTCTCTCTCTCTCTCTCTCTCTCTCTCTTCTCTCTCCCTCTCCCTCTCTCTCTCTCTCTCTCTCTCTCTCTCTCTCTCTCTCTCTCTCTCTCTCTCTCTCTCTCTCTCTCTCTCTCTTCTCCTCCTCACTATGCCTTCATCAATTGCCCTATTTGTCTTTGTATTTTCCCTTTCTCTTTCCTTTTATATATTTCCCCCTTTTTCTCTTCATTTACAATTTTTTCCTTTTCTCTCTGTCTTTATCCCTTTTCCTTCCCCTCATTTCCTACCCTATTTTTTTTCTCTCTCTTGTGTTTGCCTGTTTTCCCTTTCCTCCCTTCTGTCTTTATCAAGTTTCCTGTTTCCTTTCTCTCTATGTCTTTAGCATTTTACCTTTCTCCGTCTTTCTCCATACAAGTGTTCCAGTCTTCTCCCTTTCTCTCTTCCATTGTCTTTAACCCCTTTCCCTTTCTCTTTCCTTTTTCTCTTCTTTGTCCGTATTTTTCTTTTTTTCCTTCTTTCTTTCTTCTTATTTCCATCACCCTCTTTGTCTCAATCCTTTTTTTTTTTTACTTTCTCTTAGTCTCTCTCTCTCTCTCTCTCTCTCTCTCTCTCTCTCTCTCTCTCTCTCTCTCTCTCTCCTCTCTCTCTCTCTCTCTCTCTCTCTCTCTCTCTCCATTTTTCCTTTCCCTTCCTTTGTCTATATCTTTATCATGTTTTCCTCTCCCCCCGTCCGTCACTCACTCCGCCCTCACGATGACCATCTTGCTTATCGGCGTTTCTTTCTTTTTATCTTCTCTTCCTCCCCTCTTCCCTCTTTCATTCTTCCTTTTTTCACTTCCTCGCAATTCCCCTTTTCTCCCATCTCCATGTTTTTGTATATGCATGTATATTTGTGTGTGTGTGTGTGTGTGTGTGTGTGTGTGTGTGTGTGTGTGTGTGTGTGTGTGTGTGTGTGTGTGTGTGTGTGTGTGTGTGTGTGTGTGTGTGTGTGTGTGTGTGTGTGTGCTGTGTATGCGCGTGTACTTGTGTGTGCGAGTGACGTGTGTATAAGTATATACGTGTACGTATTTGTTTGTGCGTGGACGTGCGAGTGTCCTGTACGTGTGTGTTATATTTACATCCATGCATATTCGTATACATCGGTCTCTATATGCATGTGTGCTCTCTTTCATAATCTGCATGTGTGTGTACGTGAATACGTGCGTGCATCTCGCTCTCTCAACCTTTTTCCTGCTCCTTGAATGAATGTGTAATTGGCTGGCATTTTATTTCCACTCCTCTCTCCCTCCCCCCCCCTTCCCTACCCCTCCTCTCCCCGCCCTCTCCCTTCATACCCTTCCCTCCCTTCTTCCTCCCCTCCCCTCCCTCCCCGCTCTTCCCCTTCCCTCCCTTCTTCCTCCCCTCCCCCCCTCTCCCTCCTCTTACCCTTCCCTCCCTTCCTCCCCTCCCCTCTCCCCCTCCCCCTTCCCTCTTCCGGGCGCACAATCGCTGTACTTCCCCTTCTGGCTACACACACCTTGGTAACGTGCATCTCTGGAGCCCCGGGCCAATTGCTTTAATGCTTCTCTTGTTCGAACCAACGGGGCCGGGATTAATTTATTCTCTCTCTCTCCCTCTCTCTCTCTCTCTCTCTCTCTCTCTCTCTCTCTCTCTCTCTCTCTCTCTCTCTCTCTCTCTCTCTCTCTCTCTCTCTCTCTCTCTCTGTTTACATTTTGTCCCTGTCCCTGGTCTTGTCTCTACCTTTAACCCTGGACCATTCTGCTGCCCCTGACCTTACCTTACACTTCTGCCACTGTCCCATACTGTTGTTTCTGCTCCTGTCCCTGACCTAGCATTATACTTATGCCATATTCCCCTTGCCATAGTGCCTTCTGCTTCTGTCCCCGTTGTGATCCTACATCTCTGTCCCTTCCCTCTGCCCAACGCCCCTGACTCCTGCCCTATATTGCTACTCCTGTTCCTGTCTCGATCTTATACTTCCTCCCCATTGCCTCATACCTCACACTCCTACTCTTTCTCCTTTTCTCCCTGCCCCTGCCCTTGCCTCACACTGCTATCCTTACTCTTGGCCCTGCCCTTGCCTTACCCTTCTAACCCCGCCTCCTCTTCCCACTTCCCTCTGCCCCAATCGTCTTTTTTCTGTCCCTTCCCCCACCCCTAAACTCGTCCCTTCCCTCGTTCACTGTCCCTTGTGTTTACCCTAAACCCTTACCCAACACAAGATCCACAAACATGGCCATTGGACCTTGTTTTCCCCCTCACTTCGGTTCCATGCACCCTACATCCCTTAGTGAATTACATAGTCATTCCTATCTCTACTGCATATATATGGTTTCAGGGTGTGCTAATGTATGCACAGTTATGGGCGTTTCTCTTCGCCTAATGTGGAATTAGTTGTATCTATGTACACATAAAAGCAGCATAATACATTTTAGGGAATTATACTCATTCATATTTGTTCAACATTTGCTTAATGTTATAGTTATATCGTATTGGAAGAAAATCCATTTAGCGAAAAAAAAAGTAAATGTTTCTGCACAAAGAAGGCTCTGCCAATGCTAAGCCACAGAGGAGTCAATTAGTAGATCTTGCGACCTCCCTTTTTCTTGAAAATGCTTTTTTTTTTTTTTTTTTTTTACTAATTTTATCAATAGTAACACTTATTTTTGTTATAAACATTATAATAGCTATATTATTACTAACATTACTAACAGCAGTGTTAGATAATAGAAAATATTATCGAAAATCAAGGAAAAGGGTAAACAGGTGAGACAGGTAGTTCACGTAATTGGCTCATTGGTGACAGTACTTGTGGAGCCATCTATATGAATAAAAAATAACTAAATTCAACACACACGATGGGCAATGGCATGTACGAATGTGCCATGCCTGGTGGCTTGGGGTTTATTATTGTCACAATCTATTAGTATAATCAACATTACAATTATTCTGATCATCGCAATTATTATGAATTTAACTTTCATAACAAACATTGCTGTTAATTATCATGATTATCAATTAATTTCTTTAGTATTTACACTGTCATTAACAATATCATCATTATTTTTGTCATTGCAATAGTAATCATGATGATGATGATGATGACGATGATGGTCATGGTGGCGATAGTGGTGATAATGATGATGATTGTGCTAGTAATGACAATAACAACTATAATGAAGATGGCAATGGTACTAATAAATAAAAAATAAATCAATAAATAAAACTTATTAAAAAGATATCAGTTTAAATAATAACAATAACTCTACAAGTGGAGAGAGATCTAAGCCCATGGATAAACATGGATAAAGTCTGCACAGTACATAGACTAATTAACGCAATATGAAAGGAAAAAAACGCACACTCAGATGACGCGATACCTGCAAGCGCAGCTACAGATATAAACATCTCAAAGTGGAAACCCTTAAACATTCCTAGGTACATACTAGAAATGGAAGAAATATATCCAACAAAATCCACTGATAATTGAAGGTCTTGAGCATTAACGTACAACAGAAATACAGGAAACACGGCAGACAGACGATACATTCTCTAAAACGTACTAACCTGTGTCTGCTGATGAAGGAGAAACAGCCATCCACAACAATATCAACAGCCAGGATTTCCTGGCCATCACCCAGTTACTGGTAATTTTATATCCATCCTGCAAAAGAGAGAAAAAAATAATAATGTGATGGTTATTATTTCCAACCAGTCCCCTAGTAATAAGATTTCTGATTAAAGTCTAAACACTGTCAGTATTTCCAAAAAAATTGTTTGTAATCTTTTGATCTGATTACAGGATACAGCCCGATCCCACCACAAATTAGTGCAAATGGACCCGACAGCTGGCGTCATAAAAAAATATACCACAGACAATTTGCTTGCGTAAATCCATTAAACAAGATTATCCCTTCACAAAACATTTACACTTCCCAATAGATTACAATATTATCTCCAAATGCAAAAAAATGCATTTAATAATTCTTACTTAACAAAATCTAGTGGTTTGGATCGCACAACCCCACGCTTTATGATTCTGGAAACGATAGCAGATAAAAGGTTCTTCCTTGTACAATTTCCATTACTGTAAAAGATGTTACTGGCATTGAT
>NW_020870146.1:479619-494619 GCF_003789085.1 Penaeus vannamei | reverse complement strand
AAGTCTAAAACATATATATTACAATTACTATGTACTATTAACAAAAAAAATAATAAATTCACATAATTTTGCAACAACTGAAGTTCCTGATTCATGGGTTTTCCCCTGTGTGGATCTGTGTCTCAGCCCTCTTATGGGTATTAGGAGGCTCTTTGTTGACATACCATTACCCTCCATCACATTAATGATGCCAAATAAATAATCAGGACAGGGGAGGGCTGTGCTACCTTCAGCACTACTCTCGTTCTTGTAATTGCTCGAGGTCGCTCTCTCTCTCTCCCTCTCTCCAGACGCCGCAAAAAAATCGCAAGAAAATTTGTTTTTTCCCCTCTCTCTTGTTTTCTCTTGTCTTCGCTTCTTCTGTTCACTGTCAGAGAATACAGACGTGTTGTTGTGTATGTACCGAACTTTACATGTGCCAGAGAGGCCACCAGAGCCTTCCACTACAACAGTTACAACCACTATGAATCAGCCCATTCACAGCACCACCAGGACCCTCGTCACCTCAACCAAAGCTCAACACACACATCTCGGCGGCCGCAGCGCCTCCCCGCGCACTCCCACGTCTTCGTCACTCAAAATCACACTCATGTTATCAAATGTCCCCGAAGAGCAGAGCGAAGGAAAGGCTTACCATGGCTCACCAGACCCATGCCCCAAGGAGAGCACATACGAGCACACCCGCCGCCAGCCAGAGTCGGGAATCAACTGTAAACAAAGTGAGAGCGGAGTGAGACGAGCAGCGGGATGCGCACCGCCACGCCGCCCCCCGCCACGCCCGCCGGAATTCAAACGTGCTAAGGGAAAAGAGGTGTGTTTGGTCACAAGTCCGCGGGTTCATATATTATAAAATGTTTCATACACGTATTCATTAACAAATTTATTGTAAATGAAAGGTTATAGACGCATCTGTGCATATACTCGATCGATTTTTCAGAGTAAGTCCAGCTCTCGCTCTGGCATCAGCGTATAATTAATATGCGTGGAATAAAAGTACGCACAGACATGTACACTCATGCTACATATACGATCATATATACAGTGGCAGCACGGATGTAGGAATTCAAATTGCTTTACACAAAAAGCCATGGATACTGAAAAAACACGGCACACGGACTCAGTCCCAGAACTTCTTTTGATGCACAGACATTTTAAATTCAACTGCTATACATATATCCCAGCCTGAATCGCGATTATACTTAATAGGGAATTGTGTGATGCATTAAATTTGCAACTACAACGCTGGTAATAATAGTAACACCGAAAACAGTAATACCAACACAATGAAAGGGCGCTCCACCATGAAAAAATGAGATTTATATGGCATTCCATTATGAGTATATCATATAAATAGGATTTTTTGCATGGCCAAGCGGACTTTTATCCAGAAATGATTCTGGAATACACTGGAATATATGCGGAAATGTAACAGAAATTATTTTACAGAAATTATTTTACATTTTCATTTTCTCGGCAGGCAAAACAATAGGAAAAAGTAACGAAAATATCTATCTTTTTTCTTTTTTTTTTATTATGGGGGGAGGATGAGTCGCCTTTCAAACTCGCTTTTGTTCGCGGGCTACTGTTGCCGGCGATCATTTTAAGTCCCAGTATAACAACAATGGTATTCCTCACGCTTACACGGGTGCGATGGGAAGTTCTGTCTATCTGTCTATCTCTGCCTGCTTCTCTGTCCATTTCTACATCTTTTTTACTTCTGAATTTATTCATTATTCACTCGTTTATTCATTTATCCATTTTACTGTTGAAATAACAAGTATTGGTTTAGTTGTTATCAATTTGTTAGGAATATTTTCTCTCGTGACGTCATTAAATTACAACTTCCTCTTTAGCTATCGTCACAATATATATATATATACATAAAGTTATTGTTATAATGATAAGAGAATATTCAAGGCATCTTACGTATCACTTTCTAATGTGAAATGTTAAAAAGCGATCATTCAGTGCGGCATTTTTAAAAAGAAGACAAGAAAGAATTTTTATTACTATATTTACCGATGTTTAGGATTTTCTGTTTGTGCACATGGCCGGTGTCTTTTGTCTCGCATTTTTTCCCTAGCTTTCGTTTTTTTCCAGTGTATGTATGTGTGTGTGTTTCTATCTATCTGCCTATCTTTATCTCTATCTCCATCTCCATCTGTCATTATCATTATCTCTAATACTATCTCTATCTCTATTCATCACTGTCACTATCTCTCTCCCTCTCCCTTTCTTCCCCCCCCCTCCCTCTCTCCCCCTGCCCCCCTCCCACTCTCCCTCCCCTCCTTCTCCCTCACCCTCCTTCCCTCCCCCTCCCACTCTCCCTCTCCCTCTCCCTCTCCCTCCCTCACCCTCCTTCCCTCTCTCTCTATCATTTACTCTAAAGACACGACACTTGAGTGAATCCGAAGAGAGAGTCCGGCCCGAGAAGACCCCTGGCCCGTGTGAGGACGAAAGGACTCGCGAGGCCGTGAAAGGGTGAGAGTACCTGGTCGCGATTTCTCTCTCGTTTCCACTTCCTTCCGAGGCAGAGCGGTGGTGATGATGATGGTGATAATGGTGGTGGTGGTGGTGGTGGTGATGATGATGATGATGGTGGTGGTGGTGATGATGATAGTGGTCATGATAGAGATGATGGTGGTGGTGATAATGGTGGTGGTGGTGGTGGTGGTGGTGATGGTGGTGGTGGGTGTGATGGTGGTGGTGTGGTGATGATGATGATGATGATGATGATGATGATGATGATGATGATGATGTGTGTGATGATGGTGATAATGGTGGTGGTGATGGTGATAATGGTGGTGGTGATGGTGGTGGTGATGATGATGGTGGTAATGATAATAAAAACACCTGCAGTGACAACAAACAATAATAATGGCAATAATAATAGAGAATCATGATTTTATGCCATGTAAAATACTTGTAAAGTATATAAAGTGTGTATAAATAACTGAAAAAACGAGATAATGCCACATTTTCTAAGTAACTACAATTTCCTTATATAACCAACGTAATCCCTCCTACCTGAAAATTAGTTGTTTATCATTATATTCCTATCTCCACGTAGAGGGAAAAAAATATATGTAAAATATCACTACAAATTATTTCACATTTTACAACACCCGAGACGAAGGTTTGCTTCCGAGAGTTCTGGAACAACTTGGTTATGCTGATGATGTGTCATTACGTTCACATAGTAACGGAGAGTAGGAAGGTACATGACTTGCAGAGGAAGGTTTAGGTGTACAAGAAAAGTAACGCAGTACTTGAAATTCTCGAATAATTGCAGTTTATTTAATGTAGTTTTGATTGAATTTTTATTATCTTTATTAAAAATATTCTAATCTATTATACTTTTTTACTGCGTGAGATATTAAGGTTTTATTTTAAACTTTAGGATATTTCATTTCGTATATTGTATATCATTTTGTACATTATCATTTTATTATTATTACTTATTGTTTTATTATCATTATTATTATTTTCATTATTATATAGTGTTATTATTATTTCATTATTATTATTTATATCATCATTTTATATTATTTCCTATATTATAAATAATCTATATATTTTTACAGCGTGAGATATTAAGGTTTTACGTAAAACGTTAGGATACTCCATTTCATATTTCATATTTTCCTTGCGATGGATATTTGTGTCTGAAGAGCCCCGGACTGGAGGAACGTTGATGCTGTGCCAATACACTAACTCAGTAACGAGAGGAGTGTCAACAAGATACATGACTTGCAGTGTAAGGTTAATATACACTCGCCAAATAACAAAAAAAAAAAAGAACAAAAGATAAAAAACAACAACAACTGTAAGGTTAATATACACAAGCCCCCCCCCCCCCTCGAAAAAAAACAGTGTAAGGTTAATAAACACACAAAAAAAGTTCTAAGAATCACAGTTACGTACACATACTGATTTGTTTTATACTAGAAATGTTATTGTTTTTATCCCTCTCGGACGCCGCTTGTCTCGAGGGAAAGATTAGGATTTCATGTAAAACGTCAGGATATTTCATTTCATATCTCACTCGCGACAATGGTTTTCTTTCAACGAGCCTGGGCCTCTGAAGTCTGCTGCTGGCCACTTTCTTTTGTGCTGAAGGCAATATCTCAAGTTTCTCATTATGTGAAAGCAGAACAAAGGTGCCACTACTCATCTCGACACTTTGGCGGCCTATGACGTGGGGCAGACATGCCAACGGATTTTCGCGCGCGTTTGTGCGTTCTTTGCGGTTGACGGTTTGGCTTTTTCGCTTCTCTCGCTCTCAACTTACCTCCTCTTTATCTTTTTTTTTTTTTGTACTCGTGTATGTATACTTAGAGGTGGCATAGCTCTGTGGTAGAGCGCCCGGTATTGTTAGTAAGCCCACTCAGCTGTGAGTACTAACACGCTGACGTCAGCATGTTGGGGTCAAACTTGGGGCGGAACGGAACTGGCCATCCCGAGGATCAGTACGCATGTTCCAATACGTACATGTCTCCTATGTCCACTTGCATATGCTTACAAGTGTGTGTGTATGCTTATATATATATATATATATATAATATATATATATATATATATATATGTGTGTGTGTGTGTGTGTGTGTGTGTGTGTGTGTGTGTGTGTGTGTGTGTGTGTGTATGTGTGTGTGTGTGTGTGTACATAATATTATAATGTGTATGTGTGTGTGTACATAATATTATAATGTGTATGTATGTATGTGTGTGTGTGTGTGTGTGTGTGTGTGTGTGTGTGTGTGTATGTGTGTGTGTGTGTGTGTACATAATATTATAATGTGTATGTGTGTGTGTGTGTGTACATAATATTATAATGTGTATGTATGTCTGTGTGTGTGTGTGTGTGTGTGTGTGTGTGTGTGTGTGCGCGCGCGTCAGCTTGAGTGTTTGCGCGCACCATAATGACCTGGCCTCTATCACCTCAGTAATGTCTTTAACGAATTCTTTTTCCTCCCTAAATTCCCCTCGAAAATATTTCTTAGTTTCCTTGTAATTTCTATTAACACTTAATTGTTTTTTTTAGATAGCGCTTCTCCAGCTACAGCGATTATGAGGAAAATTGGTGTACTATTTTTTCCTTTCCTAACGAAGCGAAATGGCTGCCGCTTCCCCTCGCAGCCATAACAGCTCCACCTAGTCTTCGCAATTTATTAGGCGGCCTAAATTACAGGCGATTTATGCTTTGTTTTAATAGTGAATGAAAACTTTCTTTTGTTTACCTTTGCTAACTACTACTGATACTATTGTTGCTACTACTCTTACTACTGCTACTGTTAATATTACTATTATCACTACTCATCATACTACTACGACTATTACTACGTTACTACTATTATCTATCTATTCTACTGCTACTGGCATTGCTACTATCACGGCTACCTACTACTGCTTCTACTATTATTATTTACTGCTATTACTACTATCACTACTACTGTTGCTGCTACAATTATTTTTACTACTGCTTCTACGTCAGTGATTATTAGTGATATGCACATTCTTATTTCATATAATCATTGTACTATTCACGTCATAACGCAATGGTGGGTCGGGATATGCCCCCCCCTCCCCATGGATGATATATTGCACCCCCACAACAGTACAATGCATGATATACAGAAATATTTGAATAATCTAGGCAATAATGTCAGTTCTGTTGTGCTATAACTGGTAACAAAATGTCGGCTGAAATTACGTGTGCATATAATTTCGGGTAAATTTCCATGTGTGTGTGTATATGTCCTTAATGAAACCATGGGAGCCTGGACCTCCATCTTACTATTAATGCCATGGCGCAGCATTATCCAACATAAAATTACTCGGAAAATACATTACACTCTCTACACGGTAACCCCTTTGAACAAATTCACCTCCCCCCCCCCTTTTTTAATATCCTGGATCCGCCATTACTGTAAGAACGCTACAATTGGCATTACTAAAAGAAAAATAATGAATTGTAATAATATAACACACACACGCACAAAGGTTTCCTAATTTATAACTCATTTCGTGTCCCCTTTGGCGTGTCTGCCTTTTACCTACATTTCCTTATCGGTCTTACTGGATAGGGGGACGAGTGTTCTATGTGCTCTATTATCTTTACTTATTCTGTGTTTTTTTCTATATCTGTTGTGCTCTAATTTTTATTTATTCTATTTTTTCTGTCTTTTGATCTGTTTATTATCATTTCTACTTTCCGAGTCGTTAAGAACCACTTATCTATATAAATTCACATTTGACACTACATTTTCTGACCCTAGTGATAATAATATTCATAAACGACTATGAGTATGATAGGGATAATGTTGAAAAAAAACTATAGAACCAACAATGACAGCAATGAGGATGGAAGTAGTTAATATAATATGATAATAACAATATAACAAAAGCAATATCAATAACTACAGGGATGGTATTGACAATAAAAATGAAAAGAATACTATAGACAATAAAAATATTAATAAAAAAAACATTAGTAATAAGATATGGTATAAGTGTTGGTCTTGATGATAACGACGATTATGACAATAATGCATTATCAGAAATTATAATCATGATATGGCGTTACTAATAATCTAATCTAATGTCATTATCTAATGTGATGACAATACCAAGAATCATAATTATCATTATTACTAATATCAGATAATGATATTGACAATAATGAAAATGATGACTGATGCCAGTAATAACACTACTACTATTACCACTACTACTATCAGCACTACTGATAATAATGATAACGAAGCGAAAAATAATGTCATATGATTATCACGATATTTACATTGTTTACCCTTCTCATTGTCATCCCTTTCATAAAAACACTTTAGTAGGCAAATTTATAATCACAAGATGGCCCCATAACTCACCTACTTCCCGGGCAAGTCAGATTTATAACTCCATCCCACTCAACGAGGCTATTGGGACATTGCTCTTGGAAAGGAAGGAGGGGGAAAAGGGAGAAAAAAAGGCTGAAAGAAAGAGCAAGTGTCTTATCACAGCTTCTGTAAACTGGCGTTGGGTTCTTGTTGTTAAGTGGATTGAAGACACATGGCTTGGATCTTGCTGTTAGGATTATTAGGTTAAAAAGACTGTGGTTGTATGTTTTGGTGATGCATGGACTGAAGTTGCAATAATTGGTTCTATGCATTGCTGTTACATGGACTGAAGTTGCAATACTTGGTTCTATGCATTGCTGTTACATGGACTGAAGTTCCAATACTTGGTTCTATGTATTGCTGTTACATGGGCTAATTTATGTATTGCTGTTACATGCATTGAAATTACAATACTTGCTTCTATGTATTGTTGTTACATTTACTAAGTGTTTGGCTGTATATTAGCTGGTGGGAAAAGTGGATGAAACATCCAGTGCTTGGCTTTATGTTTTTCTGTAAGGATCACTGGAAAGAAGACAAAGCGCTTGGTTCTATGTGTTGTAGGGACCAGTGGGCTGAATATAGGCCTATCTTTCTTGATTATTCCACGCCTTCGTTTATGACTAGTGGTGCGTCTCGTTAGAATCAGCGGACTGGATATACAGTGGAGAACAAGGCTCTCACAAGCAGAGATAAACATTACCTTAGAGCTCGATTTTTACCCTAGATTTCAGCAAATTACCTTAAGTTGTTCGACAATATCTCAGAAATTACCCTAGTTTTTTGTTGAAAATATGGTTTTATCTCAACAAAAATGCACTTTCTTTGTTCATAATACTTTTAATCACGATTGCACAACTGAACAGCTCTAGTTTTAGGTGGCAATCAACCATAATACGCATATGAGCATTTTTAAATAGATCTGATAGGCTACATCACAAGTTGCAAACAGAACACGTGGGTTTGGTACTTAACTTTGATGGAGGTGTTAGCCAGCTCTTCTGAACACACTTCAACTTGTGCTTCATGTTTGCAGACAGTTGTTGCCGTTCGTCATCAGTGTTATAGTCGTCATCATTACTTCTGTCTCCACTAAAATCCATCTTTTAACCTAAGAAAGATACAATTCGTGTTAGTTATCCAACAAGCAGTATAAATCGTTAAAATATACGGAATCTGTCTTGAGAGAGAGAGAGAGAGAGATGGGGGAGAGATGAGGAGAGAGAGAGAGAGATGGGGAGAGAGAGAGATGGGGAGAGAGAGAGAGAGAGAGAGAGAGAGAGAGATGGGAGGAGAGAGAGAGAGAGATGGGGAGAGAGAGATGGGGAGAGAGAGAGATGGGGAAGAGAGAGAGAGAGAGAGAGAGAGAGAGAGAGAGAGAGAGAGAGAGAGAGAGAGAAGAGAGAGAGAGAGAGAGAGAGAGAGAGAGAGAGAGAGAGAGAGAGAGAGAGAGAGAGAGAGACAGACAGAGAGAAGGGTACAAAACCCATATTATTCCAACCTTAAGATTTAAGTTCAACAACACAAAACTAATAATCATCGTACCTTAGGGGTAGAAGAGTTGTAGGTCACCCTCCGTGGCTAGCAGTCGGCTATGGATGATGTATACAAGTACCAACGTCATGACGGAGCGAGTATTTATAGGCGACCCGCCAGTGACAAGTACATAACGCGTCTGCAACGTCATTTGAGGAGTCGTGCAATTCCTGAACTGTACGTAAAAATACGTTTGCGGTGCAGAGCATACTGGCCATTACTTAAATTGTGGCTATGTCAGAATTACGTTAGAATAACCTTGAAAATTGTATTACCTTAAACGTTACCTTAAAAGTAATTGGATTACCTTAAAACTAAGGCAATTACCTTGAAAGCGAGAGCCCTGGGTGGAGAATCTTGGTCCTACGTTTTCTGTAGATGGGCTGTATTCCCAATGACCTTGAAGGACAGCTTGTTCATGTGGCTCTGTAAACGCTGTCATTATAAATAGGACTGTTGGATGATTAACATGGAATATAAGAACCTATATGCATAAAACCATATTTTTGTTGTTGCTGTTGTTCATGGGTTTTATGTAATAGATATAACGATATTCATCAAGGGCAGAACAGTCGAAGTGTACAAGCAGTAAGTTATAATAGTGAATCTGCTTAGAGTTAAGCAGTATAGAAAAAGCATTGTAAATTGTTTTTAAAGATACACGTTTATTATACTCAGTGTAAAAGCCTTTTACATTATGCTGAGTACAAATATTCCTTATATCTTCTCAGATCCTATTTGCAACCACTCTTATAATGTGGAATTATTTAATTTTCATGACAAACACAAGTAGGAAAAGAGCGGCAACAGCTCCGTAATTGTTGCCGCAAGTCACTGGATCCTTAGATATTACCATGCCGAAGAAGACTATCTCTGTCTTTTAGTAACCAATGAAATGACCTTTATTGCTGTAGTTTGTTTACGTTGAGGGATCATCAATACTAAAATATCTCGGTATTGAAAGTTTTTCTGCGACTATCAAATCAACTAGATTTAATGTAGTTTTTTTTGTTACTTGTGGTACTCATTATCATCACTATTATGATGATGATTAATATCATTATTATCATTGTTATTATTATTATCGTTAGTATTATCATCATAATTACTATAGTATTATTATTATTAATGGAAATAACAATAATGATATATCTATTTCACTCTTATTAACAATGTAATGATAATAATAATAATAACAACAAAAATATTGAAAATAATAATAATAGTAATGATAATGATAATAATAGTGAAAATGATATCAATGATTATAAAAATAATAATGATAGCGAAAATGAAAATCATCATTATCATGATCATTGAGATTATTATTATCACTATCATCATCACCATTACTATTGTCATTATTATTTTCATTATAATTATCATCAGTTGTAGCGTTCCTGCAATCATATCTCGGACTTAATTACTGCCATCACACATTCATGGATGTATCCGCTGCCTGCTGTCAATGTATATGCAATATGCCAATATGTATAGACAGGAACGCTAACAATAATCTGTTGGGTAGCCTGTATGTGACGGGGATATTAGATGTATAAGGAGAAACGATATTTTGAAATAAGTATATAAAACTTCACAAACAAGAGATAATTTGAAATAAGTATATAAAACTTCACAAACAAAAGATAATTTGAAATAAGTATATAAAACTTCACAAACAAAAGATAATTTGAAATATTTAAAACTTCACAAACAAAAGATAATTTGAAATAAGTATATTGAACTTCACAAACAAAAGATAATTTGAAATAAGCTCAAAGATAATTCAAACATAAGATTATGTATTCTGATAAATTTTACATGGATTTACATGTATTTTTATATATTCTGATACAAGAAATTCTGAAGTGTGATGCCTCAACAAAGGAATCAAAGTCAGTAGGAACAAAATCAAACCTAAAACAGAGATCATATCGACGTAATAGACTTCATACTGCAACGAAAAGACATCATATTAAAAATTAATAAACAGACTATCATATTAACGCTGCATAACATGTTGATACAGTATGATACAGTATGATACAAAATGATATTATGTTGGTGCAAAAGGACAGCATATTGGAACAAAATTGTATGATATTGCAACTAAGTGACTTCTTATTGGCACAAAATGACATGGCATTTGCATAAAAAGGACTTTGTTTTGTCATAAAATGTGAACAAGTTGGCAGAAAATAACATCATTCTGTTATAAAATGACATCATACTCGCACAACATAATGTTAAAAAAAATTAATCAATAAAATCAAAATTAACGAAATCAAACATATTCATCAATGACATCAAAGGGGGCAAAATTGCATCATATAAGAACAAAGGATATAATATTATTATCGGCACAAAATGACATCACAAAGACCCCCCCCAAAAAAAAAAAAAAAAAAAAAAAAAAAAAAAAAAATATATATATATATATATATATATATATATATTATATAAATATATATAATATAATATAAAATATAAGAAAGAAAGTAAAAATAAACAAATAAAAAAAAAATAATAAAATAAAAATAAAACTATTCAGCCTACCGCCAATAACATAGGCGAATATCATCCTGTGTGAGTTTTGCGTCATCACGGCCACGGCATCGCATGCCATTCATCGCGCACATAATCCACTATTGATGATATTAGTGGATTACTTCCTAATCGTAATCGGATGGTTCGAAAGCACGCGCTTACTATGATTTGAATTCGTATTATCATTACGGGCAATAGACTTAAATACATATCAGCGGGAAGTTTTAACGCTTGAATGTGTCATCTTTTAGGTATGAAGGAAAATATCTATTAATGTTAAGATAATCTTTGGTACTTGGTAACGGATCTTTTTCTGAAGTTCCTGCTCCACTTTTCAATTTCTTTTTTCGATTGGTATTTGGTACTTTTGAAAAACATATTTTAGCATTGACTCCTTTGTTTCTGATCAAACTAAAATTAATTCTATCTCTATAAATCGCAGCCTATATTTAGAACATTTTTTCTATAGATCACATTTTGCAATTTAGATTTTTTTTCTCTTTTCAAAACATTTTTTCTTTTCTATATGCCACATCCTGCAATTCAGATTATTTTCTCTTTTCTCTTTTCATTCAACTTCGAATTCTCACTGCCCCTGAAATCCCACCGATTCGCGTCCTACCACTTCAGGACAAATGAGTTTCAGGTCGACCTCCTCGAGACATTGGCGGAGACAGCCATCCCGGCGACCGCTCCCGCCAAAGGACTCGTGTGGATCGAAGGTCCCGCAGGAACACTAAAGCCGCCTTGAGTGGCTGGAAACCGAGGCCGAGTCTTCTCACTGGCTTTTTTTCCTCACTTCCTTCCCGTTTCTGTTGCTGGAATTGCTATCGCTTCTGTTACTGTCACTGTTACTACCGTCGTGTCTGATGTTGTTTCTGTTACTACTACTACTATTTCTAGAATTTTTACTTGTTTTTTTGTTACTGTTTCTTGTTATTGTTACTGTTAGTACTGATGTTTTTCTTCTGTTACTACCATCGTTACTGTTTCCATGTTTGTCATTGCTTTTCTCACTACCTTCGTTATTACTGCTCTTACAGTACGTCGTTACAACTGTTATCACAAAAGCTTTTGTAAATGTCGGGTACTGCCCCTCATTCTACGATCGCTTTTACGACGGTGGAACTCACTTAGGAGCTCATTAAGTTCGCCATTTGGCTTACTTTACAGATGCGTTTACAGCCACGACAACTTATTCACTGAGGACCGTTTATTCGTTCTCTTTATATATACTGTACATACATACATACACACGCACGCACACACACACACACACTCACACTCATACACACACACACACACATACGTACACGCATACACAAACACGCACATATATACATACCCATACATATATATAAGTATGTATTCATGCAGCAGCTCAGACCGCGCGCATAGGACCAGAGCGCCTTTGGTCACCGGGCCGCCAGAGCACCTCGTCCCCAGGGCGCTCGTTCCATCGGCCGCCGAAGTCGAGTCGCGGCGTCGAGTGTCACTTGACGGAGCTCCACGCAGAAGGCCCCGGAAAGCGCTCCGAGAACCTCCACTCTCGGTACTCAGCATCGACGACCACTTCCGCCCCAGTTCGGATCCCGATCTCATCCTCCACTGTACTTCCAGTTGTCGAAAATTAATTAAAATCTTTCGCTCGCTTCCTTTTTTTTCTCCCTCTCTCTCTCTCTCTCTCCTTCTGTACCGTGGGTAGACGTTCTCAGCTTCTCATATTCATTCGTCTTATGAGTTTCCTCGAGAGACTCCAGTTCACAGTGGCTTCAAGACTGTACGGGGAGGAAAAAATGGCCGAAAAAAAGAGATCCTTTGTTGATGTTTTAAAATTCTCTGGGCTTATATGAGCTCAGTGTTCCGTCCCGCCGCTGGGTATTTAACGCGAGGCTCCGTGGGTGGCCGTCAGCCTTTGTTATTTCTTTATTGAAAAACTTTTTTTTTCTATGGACAAATAAACGCAGTTCCCTCTTTATTAGTGTTGGCTTTGTTGTTCTCATTCCTGTTATCATTAATATCATTATTATTATTATCATTGCTATTATCATTATTATCATTTATTATTATTATTATCATTATTATTATTACTTTCACTGTCACTGTTAGTATCAGTGTTACTATTATCATTATTATTATCACTGTTATTACTACTACTCCTATCATTACCATCATTACCAATATTACAATAATCATTATCAATATTATTCATTATTTTTATCATTATTATTATCATTATCATCATCCTTACCATCGTCAGCAGCAGTACTATTATTATCATCATTATTAAATAGTATCATTGTTATGTAGTTGTTAGTACTATAGCCACTACTATTATTACTAGTATCACGATTACAATCACCAAATAAGGTCCGCAATCTAGTCGGTTTAATTGATTTGTTTGTAAGCAATGTTCTCACGCTAGAAAAGTTTTTGATGAATTGTGATAAAAGTTCATGCAGTCCAGTGAAATAGTGATAAGCGTATCGTGCCAAAAGATATTTAGCTCGTCCGATGTTTTGGAGTAAATTCAGTAGATTTACAGAAGAGAGAAACGAAATTAGGTTAAAACTCGGCGGATGTCTACTGTAGCTATTCTTACTATCACTATCTCCATTCCTGTTATATTCATTATCACTTATATGATCATCTAAATTATTATTATTACCATTATTCCATTTTACTTACCTTTACATTATGGCTTCTATATCATATAAAAAAATCATCATAAAATCTTACCATTCTCATTCTCGCACAAGTAACCGATGCCTGGGCCTCCTTTTTTAACCTTTTTTAACGGCAAATGCGTCCGTTGTGAGTGATCGCCTAACCGAGCGCTCCATCCGATATTCTGGTCACCTTCAGGGAATCTGTTTCGCGTCCGGACACCGACACGCAGAGGTGCTTTGAATTCCGGTTGATGAAATTCCATTTCCATGGCCACGCCGAACACGTCTGGAAGTTACATATCACAACGCACGAAACGACTTTACTATGATTAATGCCTGCTCTTTTTTCGTGATTTTTCCCTCCATGTATTTATCTATATATTTTTTTTCCTCCTTTCCATTTTTTCCCTTGATAACCAACGTCGGAAGTTGTCAAAGTTCCCTCATCTGTTTTCCCGGACGGTTCTTCGGGACGCCATGTTGTCCTAAAACAAATGACGGTCGCCATCCCTGCTAATCTCGGCGCTGACGTCATAACCTTCTTTAATCTCCCACGTGAGCACACGGGTGGAATGAGGCAGGGTGGAGTGAGGGAAATAAGAATGAGGGACGAAATGACAAAAGTGGGGTGATGAAAGGAGTTGTAGAGAGGAGGGTGACGAGAGATGAGGTGCGAAAAAGATGAATGAAGCGAGAAGTGAGTGAACAAAGAGGACTGTTGGGACGGCAGAAAGTGGAATAAGGGAAGGTGGAGTACGAGGTGGTTCTCGCATGATATCCTCAAGTGGCCAATATTGGGCGCCGTCCTCATCGCGGAGGTCCAGGGGTACTTGAAGCTGCCACTACTGCTGCTATGAGGACATTGTGCAGCCTCGAGGGTTCTGTCATTGCTAGCTTTGATCTTATTTTATGGGATAATTCCGTTCGCTTTCCACGCGCCCCTAACCTTGCTGTTTCCCGCCAACTGCTGCCCGTGAAATTAAGGCCTGAACACCAGATGTTCGTGCACGAACTGATATTCCGCCTTAACAATGTGATTTTGTTCTGCTATGTGAGTTTGTTTTTATCAGCTATCACTATTTTTTATGCTTTTATCAAATCTATAAGCGGCACCACCTCTGCAGCTTGACATTCACTCTCGCTCCGAAGCCACGCCTGCTTCAATATTTCACCTCCTGGCTGGTCGATAGGCCAAGCTTAACTTTCAAAGAAGCCCCGACCACAGTCCTCGCCCAAAAGGGGAAATTAGATAAAACAAACCTACAGCGCCAGGGAGGATGCCAGACAGCCCCGAATAAAACAAGAAATATATACATGATCTGCCTAGCATCCGACCAACAAACAAACAAAAAAAA
>NW_020870146.1:457119-472119 GCF_003789085.1 Penaeus vannamei | reverse complement strand
TTGCGTTTGTATCAATAAAGCATATTTTGATGATATGCGTTTCGCAGTTGACTAATTCACTGATCTAATCTGGCTATACACATTTCCGAATGCATACCTGTAAACTCTAAGAGAGAAACAGGTATACATTTATTAGATTCACAATCGTGGGACTTTTGTCTTCGAGGAGAGACGCTATCTGCCTGTGTGAATTTACCGTGAAATCTTGCAGAAAGATAGTGTCGTTCCGCGGAAGTGAGGCCAGAATATCAGTCCCCTCCGTGCCAAAGGATGCATGTTTAAGGAAACTCTGGGCTCTCAGATCAGGTCTCAACACGTCAATGTTATGCTATAAAAATTGTTCGCTCCAACACATATTTAGCTTAAGGGCAGGATTTTACTTGAGTCGCAAGAGTCTTATCTTTCATATTTTTTTACGATAGTTAAAGGACCTTAGTAAAGGATTTTGTGCTTTCACGAAGGTATTCCACAACTTCTTCAAGCATCCTGGTATTGGACAGAGGCTAATTCTGGTAAGATTATGATTATGATATTCATCATCTAAATAACATTATGATAATAATACGAATTTCCATCCTTTTATATTATCATCACCATAAAAAAATAAGCTCAGCACCGAAAAAAAAACAACGAAAGAAAGAAAGAAAAAAACAAGATAATCTTTCTATATTTTGCCGTGAATTTCCTCGGCGTACTTTTCAGCGGAGTCCGAGATGCCAATTCAAGTTCCCCGAGATATCCCTCCGTCCGAAACGTCCACTTTTCACATTTCTTAAGAAGTTTTGGCCCGTGAGATGCGTCCATTCTCTTCGCTCAGATGGGGACGACGGTCAGCCTCAGATATACATACAAAGATCGCGGTTCTGATCGTCCTCTATCAAATTAAAATCACGGAGGCTACAGATGACGTTAAAGGAGAGAATATACGTATACTGGGAGTTCTATTATGGAGATAGTATATTATAGAGTAGGAAAGAATATACGTATACTTCTACTTATATATATATACGGATATACGTATACAGGGAATAACGGAGATAGAGATAGATATAGCAGATGAAAACGACGATAGTCTACAATATGAACAAAATGAATTAATCGTGGCGTTTCAGATACATTAAGGATTCCTCACAAAATAAACAAAACGAAAAAACAAAACAAGAAACTATTTTTTGTTTTTTACAAATACTAATTCAAACACTGTGTTCATTAGCGGCAACTTGCATATCCAAAATCACAAACACACAAATATTAACACAAACTAATTCGGCAAACACATGTTACAGAAGGAATGCATGTACAGTCAACACCATGTAAATATACTGCACATTAATTACATTTGAGCCAACTCGCACACACAGGCGAAAACATATATCCAAAGACCATAAAAATCGCCTAAGTGCATTTACACACAACCATCCATCTTTCATTCTTGCTGGATGTGGAAATGCGTTAAACCTTCACCTCATGACCTTAGTTTATAAACTTCTCTTCTCACTTTCACACCACATTCTAGCCTTTTGTATTTTTTTGAGCGAAATATCTTTTATCGATACAGCTCCTCAGTTTCCAATACTTATGCGTCTTTTTGTGTGTTTTGTGTGTCTGCGTCTTGTGTGTATGTGTTTGTTTGTTTGTTTGTTTGTTTGTTTGTTTGTGTGTGTGTGTGTGTGTGTGTGTGTGTGTGTGTGTGTGTGTGTGTGTGTGTGTGTGTGTGTGTGTGTGTGTGTGTGTGTGTGTGTGTGTGTGTGTGTGTGTGTGTGTGTGTGTGTGCAAACAGGAACAACGAAGGGAAGGACAAGAAAACACGAATATGCCGAAGGCCTTTTCGCTATTGCTTCGTCAGGGCATACCTGACGAAGCAATAGCGAAAAGGCCTTCGGCATATTCGTGTGTTTTCTTGCCCTTCCCTTCGTTGCTCCTGTTGCAATCTGTTCATCATGAATTCCACACGTGTCTGCGTGTGTGTGTTTGTTTGTGTGCGTGGGTGTGCGCATTTATAAAATACAAACGAAACAACCCATCATCAAAAAAGTGGAAATTCCAAACAAAAACTAACACCGGAGACAGGACGAAGCAAGGTAAGAAAGCGGGGGAACAAAAGAACAAAAGAGGAACGAGCATAAAGGCGAGAGTCATGTCACCTTCCCTCCGCACTCGCCCTGAGGATAGACATTTAGTCTTGCAAGCGCTCGCAGGTGTAATGAGTCTCACTAGCTCCTCCTGCAAGATTTTAATTTAGATAAATATTCAGATTCTCGCGAAGGGAGGAGGATGTGGTGAAGAGGAGATGGGAAAAGTGGATAAAAAAGATGAGAAGGGGGAAGGAGAAGGGACGAAAGGAGAAGGGACGAAAGGAGAGAGAGGGAGAGACCAAAATTCCTTTTTAATATTCGCTATGATGCTCACCTCCAAGGCACGCACCGCGACCCGCCTCTTCCCTGCTGCCCTTATCTGCGGAAAACGAATCCCGCTCTACGTATTCTACACCGCTGGATTAAATATTCAGACGCGGATTGTCTGTCTGTCGCGTAATCCACTTGCCTCAGGGACAGTCGGTCGTCATCATCAATTTCCAGGATTTGAAGATAAGGTTACATAGGTTATCGGAGGAGCGATATATATGCTGGAATTAATGGCTGCCTGTCCCGCGCCGCCATTGAAGCCAAAGACATTGCAGGACGCTGGACGCCCTTTCGTGGAATATTGAGCTGCTATTACTACTGCTGCTGCTACCATCACAACTATTGCTACTACTACTATTTCTGCTGCTACTACTACTACGACTACTGTCACTACTACTACTAATGCTATTACTACTGCTACTAATATGCTATTACTACTGCTACTACTATTGCTGCTACTAATACTACTGCTACTACTATTACTACTGCTACTACTATTACTACTATTGCTACTAAAACTACTAATGCTATTACTGCTGCTACTACTATTTATGCTACTAATACTACTGATGTTATTGCCACTACTACTGCTACTTCTACTAAAAAACACTCCAACAAAAGTAAACAAACCTCAAACATACGAAAAAGGAAAGCACTCAACGTTTATGCTCTATATCAGCAGAGATGTGTACTCAGTAACAACTTAAATAGATCGTATCTAAATTGCAGAAGCATTTGCGGAATGTGGCGGAAGTAAGACTTAAAGACAAACTTTTCCTTACTAGTTTAATTTCACAAATTATATACTTACGGATTTACGACATATTTCTCCAGCGCATTTTCCGAGAGAAAGTCATTTATGATGTACAGCTTTTCTCACTGAAACGTTTACTTCAAAGCGAGGCAGTTTATATCTGTGTAATTCAAGCAATATCAACGTAGTCATCCTTGCAAGCATGCTGCGCTGATCACCATCTTCCCCAGTTATCAGCATCATCGCAGAATGGATAGAACAAAACAAAAACAAACCCAAAACTAATCAGTGATTTAGGAAACTTTTCGCTGGAAACAAAACCCGTAATTAAACAAGTGGACTTTGACGCATTTCCACAAAGGGATTTAGGAGTTATTTAGACCACATTATTGGGCTATTATATCCAAAGCCCCATTTCCTCAATATCTATCAGCGGAGGCGCAAAGGCGATTAACATCATCGGACATATACTACAGGTTATTGTACAATTTGGCAGGAGACATTCAGAGGAAACATATATGCGTCTGGACAATAACAGTCTGAGGGAGGAACTTCTCAAAGGGAGTTTATTGATATTGTTGGCATTTTAAAAGCCTTTCTCGAGTTTAGTTGTGTTTCAAAGTGGAGAGCGAGCTTTTATCTGAGAATCAAATCCGATTTCGAAAGAAAACGCATTTCTTGTTCCACGTATTCACTCTGACGAAAGGAAATATCCGCGCTGACATTTGCTACGAAGTTACTTGTTGTTCCAGCCTTGTTGTTGCTATCGGGGATGCTCTACGGGAACTAGGGAACAACTTGAAATGCTGTGTACAACTGTGGCAACTTGGAATGCTGTGTAATGCAAACTTGAAAATGCTGTGTACAACTTGGAATGCTGTGTGCAACTTGAAATGTTGTACACAGCTTTAAATGCTGTGTGCAGTTTGAAAGAGTGCGTTCAACTTGAAATGTTAACAACTAGAAATGCTGTGTGCAACCTGAAATGCTTTTTACAACTCAAAATGCTGTGTACAACCTGCAATGTGGACTGCTTGAAATGCTAATTGTCAATGCACCATTTTGTACCATTTTCATATTACCGTCACTGATACTTTAGATGGAACTGCGAGCAAAATGCTACATGCGATTAAATAAAGCTTCAACAAACAGAAGAAATACCTGCGTGAAGGGTAAGAAAAAAAGATCAAATATGCTCGTTTACCTTCGTACCTGAACATGAAACTCGTGTGTGCGTGCGTGCGTGTAGACACAACATGAGCGACATTTTCTCTGTCACATTTGCGTTTGCTGTAATTATGTTTTGTGATCCCGGGATGTTTGACGGATCGCGGTTAACAGCAATTGCTTGTATTGCCTGTATCCTCATTTTCATAATCATTATTAAAATAATTATTGAACAGTGTCATCGTTTCGCGTAATGTAAATGCTGCTAAATCGATTTGTGACCCTCATGATGATGAAATCAATACATGCCGGAGCCAAAACGAACACATACGCACCACACACACACACACACACACACACACACACACACACACACACACACACACACACACACACACACACACACACACACACACACACACACACACACACACACACACTCCTTCTCTATCCCTCTCCCTCTCTCTCTTCTGTCTATCTGCCTCTCTTTTCCCTATCTCTCCAACTCTCTCCCAAACACACACAACCTTCTCTATCCCTCTCTCTCTCATCTCTCTCTCATTCTCTCTGTCTGTCTGCCTATCTGTCTGTCCTGTCTATGTTGTCTGTCTGTCTGTCTGTCTCTGTCTGTCAGTCTCTCTCTCTCTGTCCTTTCTCCCTTTCTCCTCTCTCTCCAACTCTCTCCCAAACACGCACACGCACCAGACACGAGGTAATTCGAGGGAGGGTTTCCCCCCCCCCTCCCCCTTCTACCCCCCCCCGGCACCAGTCCTCCAACCGCAGTACAACAGATACCGAAGACCAAAGTTCCCGGAGTGCCTCGAGGTCACGGCAGAGTGCCACGGCCTCGAACTTTGAGTTTAGCATTCGAAGTTGGAGTTAGAATTGGAGGGGAGGTGGAGTTAGAGGATGGCCGATGTGGAGGGGGAGGTGGAGTTAGAGGATGGCCGAGGTGAGGGGGAGGTGGAGGCGGTGGTGGAGGGGTGGTGGAGTTAGAGGATGGCCGATGTGGAGGGGGAGTGGAGGCGGTGGTGGAGGGGGGGTGGAGTTAGAGGATGGCCGATGTGGAGGGGAGGTGGAGGCGGGTGGTGGAGGGGGGGGGGAGTTAGAGGATGTGGAGGGGGAGGTGGAGGCGTGGTGGAGGGGGGGGTGGAGTTAGAGGATGGCCGAGGTGGAGGGGGAGGTGGAGGCGGTGGTGGAGGGGGGGGTGGAGTTAGAGGATGGCCGAGGGGGAGGTGGAGCCCGAGGTGGAGGGGGAGGTGGTGGAGAGGATGGCCGATGTGGGAGGGGGAGGTGGAGGCGGTGGTGGAGGGGGGGTGGAGTTAGAGATGGCCGATGTGGAGGGGGAGGTGGAGGCGGTGGTGGAGGGGGGGGTGGAGTTAGAGGATGGCCGATGTGGAGGGGGAGGTGGAGGTGGTGGAGGGGGGTGGAGTTAGAGGATGGCCGATGTGGAGGGGAGGTGGAGGCGGTGGTGGAGGGGGGGTGGAGTTGAGGATGTGTGGAGGGGAGGTGTGGGCCGATGTGGAGGGGGACGTGGAGGTGGTGGTGGAGGGGGTGGTGGAGTTGGAGGATGGCCGATAGGGGAGGTGGAGGCGGTGGTGGAGGGGTGGTGGAGTTGGAGGATGGCGAGGTGGAGGGGGAGGTGGAGGCGGCCGATGGTGGAGGAGTTGGAGGATGGCCCGAGGTGGAGGCGTGGTGGAGGGGAGGTGGAGGGGTGGAGTTGGAGGATGGCCGATGTGGAGGGAGGTGGGGGTGGTGGTGGAGGGGAGGTGGAGTTAGAGGATGGCGAGGTGGAGGGGGACGTGGAGGCGGTGGTGGAGGGGGGGGTGGAGTTAGAGGATGGCCGATGTGGAGGGGGACGTGGAGGTGGGGTGGAGGGGTGGTGGAGTTGGAGGATGGCCGATGTGGAGGGGGACGTGGATTGGAGGGGTGGTGGAGTTAGAGGATGGCCGATGTGGAGGGGGAGGTGGAGGCGGTGGTGGAGGGGGTGGTGGAGTTAGAGGATGGCCGATGGCCGCGGGAGGGATGGCCGAGGTGGGAGGGGGGTGAGAGAGGAGTGGGAATGGCGAGGTGGAGCGGTGGTGGAGGGGGAGGTTGGAGGGGGCGTGGTGGAGGATGGCCGATGTGGAGGGGAGGTGGGCGAGGTGGAGGGGGAGGTGGAGAGGGATTGGAGGGGGCGGTGGAGGCGGTGGTGGAGGGGGGTGAGTTAGAGGATGGCCGATGTGGAGGGGACGTGGAGGTGGTGTGGAAGGGGGTGGTGGAGTTGAGGATGGCCGATGTGGAGGGGAGTGGAGTGTGGTGGAGGGGTGGTGGAGTTGGAGGATGGCCGATGTGGAGGGGGACGTGGAGGGTGGTGGTGGAGGGGGTTTGTGGAGTTGGAGGATGGCCGATAGTGGAGGTGGTGTGTGGGAGGGGAGGTGGAGGTGGTGGGAGGGGAGGTAGAGGTAGGGAGTGTAGGTGGAGGTGCGTGGGTGTGGGAGGGTTGTGTGTGTTTGTGTGGGTTTGTAGATAGGGGGACTAAATGACTAAAGGGCAGGAGAGGGAGGGAGGGGAGGGAAGGAGGGAGGGAGGAGCCGGGAGGAGGGAGGAGGGAGGGAGGGAGGGAGGGAGAGAGAGAGCAGAGAGAGAGAGAGAGAGGAGAGAGAGAGATGAGAGAGAGAGAGAGAGAGAGAGAGAGAGAGAGAGAGAGAGAGAGAGAGAGAGAGAGAGGCGAGGAAAAAACTAAGGAAAAAGAGTGAGAAGAACGAGATCATTCGAAAAAAAGATAAACAAGATAACCTGGAATATGGCAGAAGAAGAAGCCCAAAACCGTAGACGAGAATGAAAGAGAAAAGGAAAACATGGAAGGGCGGAGAAATACCTTCTTCCCCTAAAATCCCTCCCCCCTTACTTTACCTTCCACCCTTCCCTACGCCCACACAGCTCCCCCAACCGGAAGTCCATTTGGGCGTGATTTCTGAAATCTCACAAAATGTTTCCATCGCGAGGGTACCCGATTAATCGACCTGAGTTCACGATGCCAAGTTCATTTCTCTTGAGACGATGACACAAACACATTGATGAAGTCTTATGCTTCATGTTTGAGGATACGACCTTTAGGGATAGAGTTTTATTGTTTATTTATCTATTTATTTCATTTATTTTATTCTTTGTTTCATATTTTCTTATTAATTAAAATTTCTGTCTAATATGTAGTCGGGAGAAATTACTCTATGGAGCTGACATACATCTATTTCAAAAGATTGCAAAGTTTTAATCTATGAACGGAAAAAAATGAAACTAAAAAAAAAAGAAAAAAAAATCCTTTATTACCGTATATGCAAATAGATCCTAAAGATAAACAAAATAGCTATGAAGAAAAAGTTGATTAAATAGATTTTCTCTTTTGTGATCATGTAATGGTAATACAGAATTACTGGCTTCAGTAAGATTAAAATAAAAAAGTAACATAAGCATATCAAATAGTATTTACTGACAAAAAAAGTAAAAAACGAGACAAAACACTAATGATATCAGACTAAAAGAATTCTGAATGATGCAATTATTATACTGTATTAAAGACTAAATATATCTTAGTAAAATTAGATTAATTTCTAGTAATAACAACCTGAATGACTCCGAGTATTGAATCTCTAGTACAGGAAATTGTCACTTCCTGCACACTTCCGTCGAGCTTTCTATTTCAGAAAACACTTTGTTATTTGAGTACACTTCCAAACTAACCTATCTATTTTCATTAAATATTAAAAAAGATACATCTAACACAATATTGCCACAGTAACTAAATCTAATAATCAAGTCATTAAATCATATGTTCATAAAAATCTTCAGTTTCTTCCTAACCTAACCTAAACTATGTTCCAAAATAACTCTCCCATGTTACCCAAATAATTCCCATGTTACTGTTACTCCGATGTTACTGTTTTCCCAAATTGTTCCAAAATAACTCTCCCAAGTCACCAATAATCTCCCATGTTACTGTTTCCTAAAATGTTCCAAAATAACCCCCCCTTTACTATTTTCCCAAATTGTTCCAAAATAACTCTCCCATGTCACCAATAATAACTCCCATGTTACTGTTTCCCAAATTGTTCCAAAATAACCCCCACATTACTATTTTCCCAAACTATGTTCCAAAATAACTCTCCCACGTTACCAAAATAACTCCCATGTTACTGTTTTCCATTTGTAATTCCTGTCCACTATGTTCCATCATGATAGTAAACTAAATTACTTCAAACGGGCTTACTCGGGATGAGCCACAAAAGGGAACATGGCTACTGGGCGCTACTCCGGAACCTAGTCACTGAGCATCCTTTTATTTTCAAAATGGGGCTCATCCGGTCACACCCTATCTGTTATCACTTATCCATTTCTCATAGTTGGAAAGATACATGCATGAGGACTCTTCTGCGTCTCAACAAATTTTTTTACTCCATCACTTTTCACTTTTTCTACCTGCCCTCCGACTTTAATTTGTTCCCAGACTAATGCACTTTAATCTACTTTGCGGCTTATTGGAACTGCTTATTTCGCACGTGTTTTTTGTTGTTGTTGTTGTTGTTGTTGTTGGTCCATCACGTGGTGTTACATGATGTTTTCGCCTCTGCGGGTATTGGCGCCTTTATTTTTTGTGTGTTTCCTTTCCTGTCGAGTGCTCGTGTCCTCGCTATTCCTGACTTCTTTGTTTGTCCCGTCCAGATGGCATCCGCTTTGCCCACTTGTTGTTCGCGTGATGATGATGATTACAAAGGAGAGAAAGAGGGATAGATAGAGAGAGGGAGAGAAGAGAGAAGAGAGAGAGGAGAGGGAGAGAGAGAGGAGAGGGAAGGGAGAGGAGAGGAGAGAAGAGAAGAGAAGAGAAGAGAAGAAGAAGAAAAGAGAAGAAAGAGAAGAGAAGAGAAGAGAAGAGAAGAGAGAGAAGAGAGAGAGAGAAGAGAGAGAGAGAGAGAGAGAGAGAGAGAGAGAGAGAGAGAGAGAGAGAGAGAGAGAGAGAGAGAGAGAGAGAGAGAGAGAGAGAGGGTTGTTTAGATATCCTGTTATCATAAAACGTTTCCGGTGCGCGAATTACTCATTATCATTGCCGATAAGAAAAAATCTGCATATAATTACTGAAAGAATATGCTATCCCGTTGCGCTGAAAAAAATCTTCGTTTCTTTCTCGCTTGGAAACCAAAATTCATATCATAAAGGATTTTCCAGAATTTTCTATCTCAAATACCACTCCATTACATCTAAATATCAAAATATTTAAAAGATCGAACAAACCAAATACGACAAATGAATCTTAATCCGATATTTTTTCGAAAGACCAAATAAACCAAATATATCAATAAATATAAAAATATATAAGATATAGAAATGCCAGAACAATATATCAAGAGTCATGCACCACAGGAATCATGCATGTGGAAAAAGGGTCAGGTAATCTGCGGGTCAAAGAATCCTTCAGAACCACAGGTAATCGGATAGACGGGTCTTGCAAAGAGGATTCTATGGACCGAGGATCATGTTGCGCTCGTAATACCTCTGGCCCACAACACCTGTCTGCCTGAGGAAGGTAAGGGAAGGGAAGGAAGGAAGGGGGGGAAGAGAGGAAAAGGAGGGAAAGATAGATAGATAGATAGATAGATAGATAGATAGATAGAGAGAGAGAAGAGAGAGAGAGAGAGAGAGAGAGAGAGAGAGAGACATCCAAGCAAATGTAGAAAATGAACGAGAATAAAAATCTTACAACAGATTATCAATTCTTATCCATATTATTTCCGGTATAAAAAAACAGACTTTGCTAAAACAAACAAACAAACAACGAACTTTTTATTGATTCACCCCACCCCCCCTCCTTCAGCCCATACACCGAAAAAGAAGAAATTAAAAAAAGAAAAAAAAAAAAAAAAAAGAAAAAAAAAAAAAAAAAAGAGACAGCGACAGAACAGTCCGGGGGAAATTCTAATCACACTGGGGCTGCGGGCTATAAAATCGAATCAAAAGATCCTCATCCGAATTCATATGAAGACATAACTAGGCTTGATTACGCGACGCGATGGCTTTTCCTGGGGGGGGGGGCGAGAAACGACCCGTGGCTCTGGCGCGGTCTCCCGTCGCCGGGGCTCCTGTGGGGGAATAGAGGGGTGGAAGGAAGGAGAAAGGGAGGGGAAGGAGGTAGGAAGGAAAGGTGGGAGGGAGAGTGGGAGGTAAGGAGGCAACAAGGGAAGGAGGGAGGAAAGCCTTTCGGAAAGGGGAGATAGAGATGGATAGAGGGAGGGAGGGCTTCTGCGGGGGATAGAGGGATGGAAGGACGGAGAGAGGGAAGGAAGGAGGTAGGAAGGAAAGGTGGGAGGAAGGAGGCAGGAAGGAGGGACGCGACGCGATGGCTTTTCCTGGGGGGGGGGGGGGGCGAGAACGACCCGTGGCTCTGGCGCGGTCTCTCTGTCGCCGGGGTTCCTGCGGGGGTACAGGGATGGAAGGACGGAGAGCGGAAAGGGAAGGAGGTAGGAAGGAAAGGTGGAGGGAGAGTGGGAGGAAGGAGGCAGCAAGGAAGGAGGGAGGGAAAGCCATTCGAAGGGGAGATAGAGATGGATAGAGGGAGGGTTCTGCGGCGGATAGAGGGATGGAAGGAAGGGAGAGAGGGGGAAAGGGGGAGGGAAGGAGTAAGAAGGTAGGGGAAGTGACAGGGAGGGAGGGAAGGAGGCAGAAGGGAGGGAGGGAGGGAAGGGGAGATAGGAGAGTGGGAGGGAAGGAGGTAGGTGGGAGGAGGGAGGAGGGAGAGAGGGAGGGAAGGAGGTAGGAAGGAAAGGTGGGAGGGAAGGCAGGAAGGGAGGGAGGCAGTAAGGGAGGGAAGGAGGCAGGAAGGAGGGAGGGAGGGAAGGGGAGATAGGAGTGGGAGGGAAGGGGAGATAGGAGAGTGGGAGGAAAGGGGGAGATAGGAGAGGGGGGAAGAGGTAGGTGGGGAGGGAGGGGGGAGGGAGGGAGGAGGGAGAGGGAGGGAAGGAGGCAGGAAGGGAGGGAGGGAGGGAAGGGGAGATAGAGATGGATAGAAGGAGGGAGGGCTTCTGCGAGGGATAAGGGGATGGAAGGAAGGAGGCAGAGAGGGAGGGAGGGGATGGAAGGAAAGAGGTAGGAAAGGAGGGAAGGAGGCAGGAAGGGAGGGAGGGATTGAAGGAAGGGTAGGAAAGGAGGGAGGAGGCAGGAAGGGAGGGAGGAAAGAGGCAGGAAGGAGGGAAGGAGGCAGGAAGGGAAGGGGAGGAAAGGAGGTAGAGAGGGGAAGAGAGGTGGGTAGATAGATGGATGGAGGGAAGGGCTTCTGCGAGGTCGCCGCCGCGCTGTTGGGAAGGGGAATCATGGATGGGTAGATGGATGAATAGAGGGATGAAGAAAGGAGAGAGGGAGGAAAGGAGGGAGGGAAGGAGACAAGAAGGGAAGGATGGAAGGAGAGAGAAAGGAGGGAAAGAGGCAGGAAGGGAGGGGGAGGGAGGGAGGGCTTCTGTGAGGTCGCCACCACGCTATTGGGAAGGGGAGATAGTGATGGATAGATGGATAAAGTGATTGATGGACGGAGAAAGGGAGGAAGGGAGAGAAAAAGGAAGGAAGGCAGGGAGTTAGGGATATAAGGAGGGAAGGAGGCAGAAAGGGAGGGAGGGAGAGATGGAAGAAAGGGGTAGGAGGAGAGAGAGAAGAGAGAGAGAGAGAGAGAGAGAGAGAGAGAGAGAGAGAGAGAGAGAGAGAGAGAGAGAGAGAGAGAGAGAGGAGAGAGAGAGAGAGAGAGAGAGAGAGAGAGAGAGAGAGAGAGGCAATTTGTTTTCACATCAGTCCTTAAATTATGATCTTAACTCTCCTTATTGCCACTCGTATTACCATTTATGTGTTTGTATATGTAAACACATCCATATATAGGACACCACCACTCTTGCGGCTGAAGACTCGACGGTTATTTTAATACAGACGGAATCAAAATCAGACTTAATTTCCCTTTGTACTGCAGTTGTGGCTCAGCCCCATCGATTCAGAGCAATTCCGATCCCATTCTAATTGCATTTATCCCCGTTTATGGCTTGCGTGCAAAGTACAAGTGCCAGTTGTGGTCCACGGTGCTTTGAAGATACAACGAAGGGCATAACTAAGGGGTAAAACGAGTGTTATTGAATCCTTACCATGTGACCTCCGTTGGTTCGGAAAAGGATGCCGGAAAATCGGTGTGCGCATATTCGCGCGTAAATACAGATGATAAAACGAAACGATGATGATACGAACTGGAGCAAAACGCCAAAACCAATACAATTACTGTTTATCTCTATCCATAGATTTGCTAACAGACTACTTTCCTCGCTCTCGACTGCCTCCTCAGCAACAGCGTAAAACCGAACAAGCTCAATTATTACAATCATAACCGGAATTGAACAGAAACATATTAGACTACTTCTCTCGCGTTCACCGAAACGTTCATCTGCACAAATTACGGATAACACGCCGTAGTTCCCCCGTCAACGGCAGTATAAAGGACGATTTCATTTATCGTTTTGTTCCAGGCGACGCGCGCAAGATTCGCCCATATGAGCAATTCCGTTTGTTATGTCGCTGGCAATGAAACAGCCGCACATTGCATAAGGACGATAATGCCCTAAATTCCTCATAATCGTAATGAGGTTCAATCATTTTCTAGAATTCTGAGTTCTTGTAGATTATGAAGATTTCTATATATATATATTTTCCCTCTTTTTTTCCCAGTTCTACGGAAACTTTCATCATGATTAATAGCCAAGCAAAGGGCGTGGGTCCAGCTCAAAGTAGGTCTTATTAAACTCTTGTAAAATCGTATTATACGGTTGGCGTAGCGTGGATAATCCTTGCTGTTGGGTAAGTTTAATGAGCTCCGTTTCCCTCACATGTTTTGCGATTGTTGTTGTTAGTTGAATATGAGAATCGTGAGTTATATTATTTATTTTATTATATTATTCACTTATCATATTATATTATATTATTCATCATATCATATTATCTATTATATTTATATTATATCATTTATTATATTATATATTATTCATTATATTATATATTGTTTATTATATTACATTTATATTTATAATATTATATTTGTATTTATAATATACATTATTTATTATATACATTGTTTATTATGTTATATTTATTACAAATAATATACATTATTTATTACATTATATTATATTATTCATTATATTATATTGTGTAGCTAACGGCGTCTTAAATATTAGTTATTATTATTCTTAAAAATTAAGCACTTGTTTTTTTCTTCCAAGTAATTTGATATCTTAAATTTCGAGTTATTTGATGGATAATAAAAATATCCTTGCTCCTCAAAATTGTATTAGGCCTAAAGTGTGTGTGTGTGTGTGTGTGTGTGTGTGTGTGTGTGTGTGTGTGTGTGTGTGTGTGTGTGTGTGTGTGTGTGTGTGTGTGGTGTGTGTGTTGTGCCCGTCTATAAATGTGCTTTAGTCTACATTATACGTATACATACATGTTTATATATATGTATACCTGACTGAAAGTGCGTATGAACATGCGTGTGTGTGCGTGCGTGCGTGTGTGATGAACGACGCCCTCGTTCCCTCTCCCACTCCGTCATCCTCGTGCCATTCCCTCAGTCGCGCCCCAACCGCCCGACGCCCAACTCGTGTCACGGGCGCTCGTAGATTGCCCGCGTCTCGAGTCTAATGACATGCGTGTTTATTCCTCGTCTTAATTCCCTTGATTTTCCTCGAAATTTGGCCGCGTCGGGTTGCCTTGGGGCGGGGGAGGAGAAGGGGAAGGGGGAGAGGAGAAGAGAGGGAAAGGGAAGGAGAAGAGAAGGGGAAAGGGTAGGAGAAGAGAGGGGAAGAGGAAGGAGAGGGGAAAGGGAGGAGAAGAGAGGAAATGGAAGTAGAAAGGAAGAGAGGGGAAAGGGAAGGAGAGGGGAAACGGAAGTAGAAGGGGAGAGAGGGGAAAATTAAGGAGAGGGGAAGGGGGAGACGGGAAAGAAGGGAGGGGAGGGAGAGACGGGAAAGAAGGAAGGGAAGGAGAGGGGAAAGGGAGAGTGGGAAGAGGGGATGGGGAGTAGCAGGGATATGGAGGTGGAGTGATGTAAGAGAGGGAGGGGAAGGGAGAGGGATGGAGGGGGGAGGAGGAAGGGGGAGAGGAGAGGAATATAAGGGGGAAGAGGAGGGAGAAGGGGGGAATAGAGAAAAATGAAGGCGGGAAAGGGGAGCTATGAAAGACTGATCTTGGGGAGGGGGAGAGAAGAAAGAAGAATAAAGAAAGCGAGAAGAAAGAGTGAGACAAGGAAAGGTGGAGGAGCAGCAGAGGATCACAGAAACTTCGGGAATTTGAGACTTTGAAGACAAGGTAATCTCCTCTTTCAATCTATCTCCATGTATGTCTCTTGGCCTGTACGTCTGCACTGCTCTCTCTCTCCTCTGTCTGTCTGTCTGTCTGTCTGCTCTCTGTCTCTCTCTCTCTCCCGTTGTCTCAGTCTTTCTCTCTCTCTCTCTCCATCTGTCTGTCTGTTTCTTTCTCTATCTCTCTATCTCTCTTTATCATGAGCCCTTGCCCTTTTCTCTCTCTCTTTTATTTTGTCTTTGTCTCTTTTTCTCTTCTCTCTCTCTCTCTGTCTCTGCCTGCCTGTCTGTCTCTATTTATGTGTCTGTTTATATTTTTGTATAT
>NW_020870146.1:434619-452119 GCF_003789085.1 Penaeus vannamei | reverse complement strand
CAGATTGCTCGGAATGTAAATGTGTCTTGCGGAATTATCTTACGTTCAGTTTCTGAACTACCAATACAGTGAAACCACGATTTAAACCCGTGGTTCCTAACCGTTTTTTTTTTTTACTACTACTACTACTACTACTACTACTACTACTACTACTACTACTACTACTACTACTACTACTACTACTACTACTACTACTACTACTACTACTACTACTACTTCGCCCCCTTAAGGAATTTGTCCTTCCCTCCACGACTCCCTTGCATTTATTAATAAAATTCCGTTACAGATTAAAAAATATAAATGAATAGGATCTTTTAAATGAGTATGAATTCGCCACATCGTTATCAAACGTCACATTATTTGACCATGCGCTCATTAAGTGTCACAAATATAATTAGAGAAATTCATGTTTTTGTTCTAATGGATCGCGCCCCATTAGAAATAACAGACGCCCCCGGGTTAAGAACCACTGCTTTAGAGACTAGTTTTAAATGTACACTTAAATATATACAATACATATACGATTTATCAAGAAATATCTAGGTGCATCACTATTCATATGCTCACCTACACGAATACATACACACAGACACATATTTGTAACTAAGACTTGAAAGCTTCATCCTTTACCGAGGCTATCATTATTCTTAAAATATCACCCATTGATGGCACATTATATTATAATAATGATCCTATCCTTTCAAACCACCGTATTGTTATGGCCTGGATGCACCTTGTCCACACATCCCGTCTTAGTATGCTCTCGATCTATCTCCTTGATCTGGCTGGCCTATTTAAAGAGAAAGACTTCCTGTATATCACAATTCTTGGAGCATTGCATACACATATACACGCACATGCACATCCACATCCACTCATGTACGAAGAAAGACACACATGCTTATGGCCGCACACTCATACACACTCGGATATGCATACGTAGATCCAAATACGTCCAATTACGGACAGACAGACAAGCACAGGTACAAACAAACACAAACACTCGTACACAGAGGAAGAACAACGCATACACAAACACGTATACACGAACAAACAAGCACACAGATAAACGTAAATGCAGTGCTTTGTGGTTAGGATAGTCTAGAAATACTAAATGTTTACCTTGTAAATGTCAAACAGTAAAATTTTAATTAAACATTTTGAAAGACTACAACTCAAAATACAATTACCGAATTCACATTACTACCACTACTATTAAAATATTTGTTTCGTAATAAAATATGTGGTGATAAAAAAAAAAAAAAAATGTTACTCCCGCTATTCTGAAGTTTTAGTCACTCCCTTATTTACATTGTGTTACTGCCGTGAAGACGTCTGACATAAATACCACACTTGCTTTACTCACTCACTTTCCCAAACTGGAAGGACCAGGACCACTGCCTTGACTGGAACAGTTTGAAGGAAGAGCCGAGTTCATTCTTCATTTAATGAGACTAGGGTAACACAGCTGTCAGCCATAGGAAACGCTCAACAAAAAAAAAAAAAAAAAAAAAAACGCTCTTGTGGATATTGCAACATGGTAAACATTATCCTACTGGAGTGTGAACAAACGTTCATAAGTGACTTGAAAATAGCAAGCCAAATTACTATCACCAAGAATTAGATCTAATATGTTAACCCTCCAGTGCCCAAAATATAGATTTCCGCAAATTACCGCAGCTGCAAACGCGGTATTAGTTTCTACACCTATGTTTCAAATATTTGGTTGTTTTCTGTACGGCAGACGATTTTATTTTTATTATTATTATTATTATTTTAATCAGACATTGCCACTGCCGCTCTTGGATTGGTGGTAAGGTATTGTTCGTAGAGCTTGTAAGTAGGGCTGGCAGCTTTTCCGTAGAATCATTTCTGCCGTTTTCTAAGCATTAAATGATAAAGAGAACAAAGTATGATAATAAAATGAATAATAGAATTAAATAAAGAAAAACTATCATAAACGGATGAATACTAAATTACAGTAACTGTGCGTAGGGTCAGATTCTGATGATAGGATTCCCTGTGTTACTTTCTTATCCATTGCACTGTGTGAAGCAATGTGCAGTAGATACATTATTAAGCCAATAATGTAATATTCAATAATATAGCATGCACTTGCACCTCTTTATAGAAAATGTATTAGATTTATAACAAGAAAATGCGACATTGAACCTGTAAACTTGATTCATCCAAAAAGTATACGATTATTCATTGAGTTTATTGCAGGGCTGAAGGTTTATTCACTCTATAGGACCGTGGCTGTGCCTTAGGTGCTGCCCAGCTGAAGTGACATGGATGAAATTTCCGCCACGATGACGTTCGGTCTGCCACATCATATCAGTTCATACAAGGATGGTTTAAGTAATTTTTGTTTAGTTTATTTGAACATGGAAAACTATATTTATATTTCTGTAAATACTTTTAATTTGCACCAAATCATCTGCAATCATAAAAAATTACCCCCCCCAAAAAAAAAAAAGCCTACGATAAAAAAAAATCCGCAGTGGGGTCGCGTTTGGCAATCCTACGGAAAAAAATCTGCAGTGACATGCCATCCATCATCGGTTTGTCTCCGTTTGGCAGACGAATTTCCGTAAAATCCCAGCTCTGCTTGTAATGCCAAGAGGAAATTCGGCCCTCACGATGAACAATGTAAAGACGTGGATCAGCTCTAATTACTGAAACATTCTGGGCAGTGTAGTAGGGCCCAGGCGAAGATGGCCTTCACGGATCTTAACTGGACAGGCTATTGGATGTATTACTGTATTAAAAAAAACATTGTAATTGGCTGTTCCTGGCACTGTGCATATTGCTTACCTTTTATTTCTTTGCGATCAAATATTATCAATTTTGTTCATAAGGCATCTATCAAATGATACTTAAATGGCTAATGGTTACAAAGCAAAATAAGTGTACTCGACTGCAATGGTCATATAGCACTATAAAAAGTTGTGGTAGATAAAAAGGAAAAGAGGATTGGTTGATTAAATGTGCTACACGTCAAAAATCGTTCAGCAATTAAGATAGTATAGTATTGATAGGGGTAGGAAGGAGTGAGGGTAGGGAGGGTGAGTAAATGGGTTAAGATAGGAATTAATAAAAGGGGTATTAGATTAAAGTTGTCAAAGGAAAAGGTGTAGGATTCTAAAAATGTTCCGGGGGTAAGTTTGGGATAAGCAAATGGAGAAAGTGGGGGTTAAGAGCAGTTAGAGTAAAGAATGATTTCAGGAGAATGGTTAATAGTTTAAATAAATGTGCTAGACATCAAAGGTCATATTGCACTATGATTAAAGTATTGCAGTGAAAGGGGTTTAAAGGAGTTCCTTATTAAAACAAATTTTGTAAGATTTATTGGTCTTACAGCATAAAGTTATGGCAGTGAAAGGGGTAAAAAGAGGGGGAGTAAATGGGGTAGGATAGAGATTGAAAGAAGGTAAAAAGGTTAAGGACAAAGGGCAATTAGATCAAATGGAGGGTGTCTATACATCTGAATGAGAACAAGTTGTCTATTGAAAAGGTGGCACCTGCTCAGGTGGTATGGGGCCAATCAAGGAGAGATGGAAGGTTATAAGATTTGCAGTTCATTAGTGGTCAGACCTGACGAGAAAGATTGCCAATGGTTATAGATGTCAGTTTTGGAGTGAAGGTAGTAGTCGGTGGCTGGAATGTGTGAAAAGCAGGGCAGGCCACTAGTTTACAAGCCAGTGAAGCGTGCCAAGGCATCTGCTTGTTCATTGCTGGGTATCCCAATGTAGCTGGGTATTCAGCAAAACTTGACCAATTTCTGTCATGTAGACAGATAAAACAACTGGTCTATAGGGTGTATGGGTTGTGATTGATTGAGTTGCAGGAGTCGGTAAAAATGGTGAAAGATGAGGAAGTGAGGAGACATTCATTGTAATGCAGAGAGGATAGCATAAAGTTCTGTTGTAGGAAGGGGAAAATTGTAAGTGTGAGAAGGAAACAGTATCTGAGATGGTTTTGGAGCTGTCTGTACAGACAATGGGACTGCAGTTTCCAGAGAAATGTTGGTTGATAAATATAATAATTTTACCAATGCTTCAGAGACAGAGAATTTTAAATAAGGTTTAAGGTATAAATTGGAGGTTTACTATATATTCAACCATATTTGTAAAATATTAAAATGCTATAAAAACAGGTTAAATATTTTAATTATGTAGTAAAATAACATGATACTTGCTTCTCATTCTGCAAACCTTTCTTTAACCAAATATAAGTTGCAAAGGTGTCAATATTAGAGCCAGCTATATACTAGATTTACATTTCTACCTTGTCCAGGTAAATGAAACTATTATTGTCAAAGTAAGAATTCATAGGTTTATAAAATGATTAACAATAATCAACCATGACACTCAGTTCACAGCATCATCATCTCCACACATTGTACAAGTTAACCATGACATTAAGATTCACAGTAACAGCATCATCTCCTCACACTGTACAATCTTTTTCATAAATCTATGCCAATTCATTAATTCTTTGGAATGACATATCTATAAATAAAATGCTATTCTTAACAAACACGTAAATGTCTTTTTTTTCTATAAATAAATAGCAAAATCATGCAAACACTCCACTGCAAATATGATATGGACATGCGAGTTATGCATTACAGAGATCAAGTGTCACCAGAAAAATGTCCTATACAAAAGACAACTATATATTGTATGTGTGGCACTGAAACCTGGTTGTACTCTTTACTGATCGGCATGGCAGTGGTACATGTTACGTTACCCCTCTGTCTCAACCATGAAGCTGTTTGCCGCTCACCCTACTGGCGGTTGGCTGTACCCTGTTAAATTTGTTGATCTGTGATACACCCGAAAAATCATAGAACACTCCCAACACCCTGCTAGTTACAAATATGCACGACACAAACACATATTTGAGCAGGTTTATGGATTCTCTTTCCTTGTACAAGATCTACGACAGGACATGTGATCTAAGTGTATTGTAAACTATAAAACAGGATTCATGCAACCACAGTTTTTCAGGAACTCACTAAATCAAAGGGAACTATACATAATTCTTCTACTCCCACATAAAGTAAACCTACTAAGGTATACCATCACAATACTTTGATTATAAATGCAGACCTGCAAATAATATTAAACAGGATAAAAATCACTGGTATAAAAATCCCAAGAAATAACAATCTTCACTGAAACAGAAAAGGTAAAACATCTGGAACTGTCATGCTTTATCACAAGTTGCTGGAGAGCAAGTAAATCATCTAAATAAACATGATAATAAGCTATGGTAAAACTGTGTATTTAATGTGCAAGAGGGAACTTACATCAAATGACCTCCTTTTATAGAGGCAGAAAGTAGATCTCCTTTAAAAATATTTTTTCTTCTCAAGATTTAAATATGTTCATAACACTAACACAAATTCTGGTGAAATATTGAAATATTGACAGTTTTCTTTTTTGGTTGAGGAATACCGTGTGTAACAGAATAATCAGTAAGCTATGAGAACTAAACACATAAATTGTTGGACATCATGTCTTAAAATCATTTATCACTGGCAAACTCCTGTAGGTGATGCAGAAAGGGGAGGGAAAAGGAGTCACAACTCTCCAATTCACTTCCAAACTGTTTGTACCACAACTCTACATTTGCACCAAACAGGATAATGGCAAAGAATGTTGCAGTTCCCTTGCAATACAGCAGGTGTACAAAGTGAATAACTTAGTCATGGAGAAAGTGATCTATTTACAACAAAGTGTGTCACTGCAGAAGACCACATAGGATAATGAATTGGGTACAGACATTACCAAGCAAATGGCATGTCAAAAATAAATTGCATTCAGGAAGCATCAATAAATATTTGTTCATCAAAGCAACAATAAATATAGAACCGTTCCAACAACCTACAGGAATCTTGCTGAACTGCGGAGGAACTGACATAGATACCATTGTTATTGTTAACAGATATAGCTACGAATTATTTTCATTGTAATATATCTTATATTTTCTTCATACTGTCCAACTTGCTGAACTATACTGCAATCAATTTTTTTATTGGAAAACTGGGTGAATATACTGATATCAATAATTCAACAATGTAATGTACATTAATCTCAAATGACTTCAGTTTGGAAATACTCGTAATGCAAATAAATATAGCAGAGAGGTAACTAAATCAAAGACTAAAGAAAAAGATTTCACAATCCCCCAAAGTAGCCCTGAAACACACAAGCTCATACAGGTTTTCCACTATGCACAAGAACTGAAAATTTATACCCCAAAATAGGAAAGCAAAGACAAAAGAAACTATAAAACCATGCACTTGGGATTAAGCATTACAATTTGAGCCTCTTTCCGACATCATCATTAGCTTACATTTAATAAAAGAGTTTTATGGTTTACTCTTCAACCATGTATACAAATATTAATGGTATTTTCTTTTTACTACATATTAAGTAACAAACCACTTGACAATGGGCAACTCTGAAATACAACTGTTCAACAGTCAATTAAAGCTTTTTTTTTCACCTTGGATGCTGACAGTGGCCCGGATTTCTTAGACAGTACACTTTTACGGATTCCAAATAAAAAGAATTTAGATGAGCAGAAAACTGACACTTTGTATTCACTATGAACTGCTAGCTAATTATGAATGCACTCTGACTGTAGCTTTAAACCCAGTCCCCACAACTGAAGACTAAGAAGTGGTAACACACTTTGGGTCTCTACACAAATATGCAAATTGTATTTGCTTCCTGGAAGAAACAGAAAAAGAAAAAGCTCCAAAGTTCTCTCAGTGCTACCAAATTGATAGCAAATCTTCTAAGTTGCCGCCTCATCTTTGGGTGCTTTCGTAAGTCTCTTAGCACCCCTGTTGGCTGGACCCTTTGGCTTGGCAAACTTTGGACGGTGGAGGTTGACCTTGGGGTGGATTTCATCTAAGAGGAATTCTTCTGTTAACTCCTGGCCCTCTCCTATCTCCAACTGTAGGAAAATAAAGTACAATTTAACAATTTGTTTCATACATGCATTTCAAGCACAGAAATAAGCTGTGCTCTCTGGTAAAACTTGTTTTTATCAATTCAGTTATTATTTTCATGATGGACAATTCAAAATCAATTAACTTTCTTGCAGGTAACAGTTTCTTATTCTGGAATTAATTTTTACACAGCATCCAAGAAATCTGAGATGTAAACTCACACTCCCTTTTTATGTTTGTATTATATTCCCATCTTAGAGATACCTTTTTAGTGATGGCCAAATTTATCCCATTCTCCAAGAGATCTATGAATGGATTTTTACTACTGGAGTAGAGCATTCTCTCCTTGATTGGACAGGCATAACCAGGCATGGAGTATATGAACACTGGAATAAAGAAGCAGTGACTATCACATACAAATTTTAAGAAGCAAACCATTAAGATGACTAAAAGACATGTATCTTCCTTTTAAGTCTAAAATCTATTTATTGTGTGACAGTCATGAATGCTGAAGCCAATGAATCACTAAAAAATTACAACTACATAACCATGGAAACAATGGCTAATATGAGACCAAGGTATTTACATGCGATTTTAAAATTTTACAAGGAAGACATTACATTAGCAGCCATATTCATAGACGATGCTGAAACATTTTGCAAAGATCCTTTGCCATTGCAATTTACATAATGTTATGCAAAATAGGTTGAAGCTCACTGGATAGTCAACACTGATTGACTGAAGGCACTTACTTGGTGGGAAAATATTATAATCTCTACAGAGTTGTTTTATAAACAAGTACCCTTGCAAAGACACTTTGTAAGAGATACTAGCTGCTGGTAGTACCATAAGCATTTGAAAACATTCTGCTTTATATGACACTGCCATATAAATACCACATACCAGCAATATCACATTTCTAGAGAAATGGAATTCTTTTCATTGTTACAAGAACATTGCGTATGTCATGGCAGAATCTAATCACTTTGCTGGCTTCTCTGTCTGTGAACTACCAAAGGTACAAGAAAGGTGAATAATTTTGCATTCTGCATGGCATATAATTTTACCTATATTATGCATCATCTTTTTACTGATATTCACATTTACAGTTACTATTCCAATCATCTAATACAATCATATATATTTATAAGCACATGCCTTTGTTCCAATTTCCATTCACATTTGTATAGACTCAGATAATATGTAAATTTCCAATCCACAAAATTAAAACTGAAACCATTTATTTAGCCCAAAAGAGAGTGTACAGGATTAGTTGCTACAATTATGACTTGGAACAAATCCTTTGAGGGATCCACCTTTTAGAATAAGACAATTTAAAAATGATATAAAACTCATCAATATTGTACGAATAATGTTCGTATACCTGGAAGCTTTTGTTTTTTGGTCAGATTCAAAAACTCTCCCCCTTGTAATTTTAGGAATACAAAACATTAACCTCATATGATTGTATAAGCTAGTCAAAAATTTCATTCACATGATCTATGAATATGGCCATAGGTACTACAAGAAGACCTAGTTCCCTAAGGAGCAATCATTCCCTTTAAAGAACCTAATGAAACTTACAGACACTGTGGAAAAAGTCCCCTTCATAGTTGTGATCAAACCGGTAGATATGATAGCGTGCAGCATTGTCGGGTATTTTTGCTGGTAGTCCTGTCACTGGTAAGTTTGCTTCAGAACCTACCAGCTGAATTTCTTCTGCAGATGTATCTGTTAGGTAAGTTTAAATGAGTTAACTCATAGAATGTGAATCACATATCAGGTTGTGCTATAAGTAAAAACAAACAGATAATTAAAGGAATAATAATAATAATAATAATAATAATAATAATATTAATATTAATAATAACAACAATAATAATAATAATAAAAATAAACAATTAATTCAATGAAATCAAAATTTCAAAAAATGCTTTTGAGATAATCAAATATTGCTTGAGGCAACAGATTTGAAGAAAAAAAAGAAACTTCTATAATGAGTATAAGTTTTTGGCACAGCAGTTCAAGGAAAGTATGAGTATGCTCAACATTACCAGGATATTTCTAAAATAAAAATTTTGAAAACCTGTATACAGTAACTAAACTGGATGATATGGGGGAAGTATATGGTACTCTGATGTGTTGTGATGTGAATTTAATTTAAGTCAAATTAGGTTAGCTACAAACTCTCATTATCATACAGATGGAGCTATAGCATTATCTGCTGAACGAAACACTGCAATGTCTTCGACATCAAATTCAATCCAAATCCAAAGAGACGTCTGTAAATGATGTAACAGTGTGTGATGATCTAAAATTAATAATTCAAAACTAAAATAAATCATATCTAAGCAAAGACTAAGATAGCTTACAAGAAGTTTTCGACAATTATTAGCATTTGGGCAGTCTAACTCATCAAGATGGCTAGTGTATAAGTAAAAGCAGTTTCTGGTTATGTAAAAATATGATAAAAAATTGTAAGTTTTCTGCCAAATATGAATGGCTGTATCTCTGTTTGAGGATGCACAGTGCACAACTTTTCAGAACTGTTTAACGCACTTAAGCCACACGAAACACGCCAGGGTTCAACTAAAGAAAATCTGACTGTTAAATGTTTTAACACCCTGATACAATGACTCAGCAAATAGGAAAAGAAAGTCACTGACCAATTTTGAGCTGGACATATTGTAGTTCCCCACTGGCAAACTGCTTAACAGCATCTAGGGCTTTTGTTACAATGGGGAAAGCCACACCAGCTAGGGTTTGATGCTTAGTGTCAACTCCAATGTCTACACCAACTTCCAGTTTCTTTATCTCCTGCATCTCCTCCTCCTGGTAAGTAAGAAAAGCCATTTTGAGAAAACTATGGAACAGGACTTCGAAAAATCATTTGACTACAACAGTATCATATGCAATAAAACAGCCACATTAATAAAAGATGTACTAAATTTTGTAGCCTCGTTACTGTGTTTGTTAGGTGTTTAGATTACTGCACACTTCAGTATTATATTACAATCACTTATATTAAATCATTAAAGATAAATTATAAACACAGATATTTATATTGATCAAATCCAGTTCAAGAGATTTTGTACTAACCCTCATGGTAAGTGGCTGGGGTGCCGCAGCAGATTTTCTGTGACGCCGTAGACCACTCAAATTTACGTCTTCCTGAAAAGAAAGAAAAAAAATATGGATATTGTGACATATCAGCAGCCTACAAGATTATTAACAGTAAGAATATAAAAAATGAAGACAATTCAGCATATCAAAATATGGGTAGTTCCATAATCCCTTTTCAGTTTACCAACACTAAAAAAGATGTCTTAAATTTTACATCAAAGGAAACTACAATCAACTGAAGCTCATTAAGTGTAGAGTTGAACTTACAAAAAATGTACAGAAATGACAAATAATAGCCAACTAACTACTGGCCATGTAACCAATTAATGGCCAACAACGCCAAACCCAGACCAGCTTGAGTTAACCTAACCAGACTCACTAGGTAGGCTTGTACTATCACATTTAGTCAGCACAGACTGGTTCTTCCGTGCATACATAATGGATCAAGGAAGTGATATTTAGATTTCATTATAATTACCAAGGTTAGGACAGAGATGAATCAAAGAAATGTCCCTAAGTACAAGTCAGCTCCCATAAGACAATTCTAAGCATTTGTTTTGATAAATTCATTTCCTAAGACAATCATTGAGTTTAATATCTATAAAAAAATTTACATGTTACAATTATTAACACCTTCCTGCTAAGTGATATGTATGTACATGCCATGCCTAAAGTGAAAGTAAACCTTCACATTTATTTATTTTACTTAATCATTTTTTATTTCAAATATCAAAATATAAGCTTTTAGGTACCTAATGTTGCCTCTTGGGCACAAACATGGGAAATTCCTGATGCATGCCAATAACCCTGCATTCATGGCCCACAAGCCAATTTTTTAAGCCTGGGTCAATAGGTTAACCCATTTCCACTATCAAAAAGGAGTCAATTAGCACATCTAGTGACCTAACCTGATTTCCCCTTTCCTTTAGGTTTTGTATTTTTTTTCTATAATGCTATAAATATCAATCTTATTATTATCATTAACATTAAAATCATTATACTGTTATTAGCATACTACTAGCAACATAAAACAACCAAGAATAATGCCAAAATCAAGGAAATGGGTAAACAGGTGAGATAGGTAGTACTACTAATTGACCATTTGGTAACTATGCCTTTATGGTGCCATCTATGTGGAAAGAAAATTAATAAACTAAAGTCACAAAGGTCATGGCAAGAACATACATGTTATCCCTAACAGCAATGGTTAAAGAAAAAAAGAAAGAAAAAAGTATATACTTCAAAAATAGAAAACCCTCTTAAAGCAAGATACATGATAAAAAGGCCAAACACAAGAAGCAGAAAACAAAGAGAAAAAATAAATAAAACAAGTCAGAAAAAATATATCTAATAAAAAGATGAAAAAAGATAAACAAATATATATCTAATAAAAAGATGAAAAAGAAAAATATAGCTGATAAAAAGATAATTAATAAAAATCTGAAAATGAAAAATATAATCAATAAAGAAGATGAAGAAGAAAAATATAACTAATAACATGATGAAAAAAAATAAAAAATAAAAAATAAATAATCCACCAGAAATGTTGTACATAACTGCAAAAAACCAGTCTTCTAAAATCAGCTCACCACCACAGTGCCAAAGATTTCATCACTGATCTGAGTTGCACCAAACTCCATCCTGAGCGTGGCCTTGGTGGAGGCATACAGCATCTTCTCTCGCACTGGTGAGTCATCGGGGGACCAGCTGATTAGCACCCACTGGTAACCACCGTGAGCTTGAGTGTCTAACCTAGTTGCCGGAGAAGAAGAGTTAAAAGAAAAATGACAAAGAATGAAACAGAGAATATGTGTATATATATATATATATATATTTTTTTTTCTCTCTCTCTCTCTCTCCTGCTAATTTCAATAGTATGGTAATAGTTTGTCACTCAGTATAAAGATTCACTTTCAATGGATTATAAGTATTCATAAAAAGTCAAAATGACATCTAGAAGCAGCAGTAAACACATTACATAAAACTGATTTGCAAAGTGTTTATTTCACCACTAAGGATTTACATAAAATCAACATATATTTAATAATAATTCTTTACAGCAGATTGCAAATTTATTCCTTTATTAGACTTCATCAATGTACTGCATAACATACCTATAGAGGAGGTAGCAAGGCTGTTTCTCTCTGAGTAATGGCACAACCATTTTGTCATAGTCATCCTCCCACGACCCCTCGGCTGGGCAATACTCTCCCAGCTGCAGTGCCTCTGTAAATACAGAATCATATCAACATCTGAAAGACATATTTTCCTCTCCTCTTCTGATGCACAGAGAAGCAAGCAAAGCCTAAGCATAGAGCATATTCCATTTACCCTCCCCCTTTATTTTCTTTCTTTTTTTCTAAAATGATTCTCTTGCTGTAGGTCCAGCTATCTTATTAGGGAGGAACATCTAAGACAAAGAGATCCGAAAAAGTTACTGATATTCATAGATCTTCTGGGGATTCCTCATGTGAAGAAAGACTGTATCTAAAATTGCAAATATTAAGGCAGAAGGATCTTTTATGAGCAGCACTGCCTATGTGAGGGGAAATATTATACTTACACATCAAGTCATATTACTTTGGTAAATTCATCTGAAAATTCGTTTGAAAATAGCCACACAATGAAAGCTTTGCACTGCTAACTAATTCAGCTTTGATGCAATAAAACATATGTTGAAAATGCCATGAAAGATCCTTAATATCCTTTTTTTTTTTTTTTTTTAGCTCTCTCTAAACTTTTTCCTAAAAAGCTATAATTTCCATAGAAACTTTGAATGTTATGAATCTTGTTGAGAAGTCTTTTGCTTGCTCATCTCCTGATAACATACAGAAGAACATATGCAGAAACACATTATGGTGACTAAAATATCCAAATGAACTAAAAATATGAAACAGTAGATTTAAGGAAAACTTAATCTTGATTTTATATGAGATCTACTACAAAGTCACATATTTAGTAGATAATCCACAAACTAAGATGAAAAGCAATTACAGTTAAAATAAAGTCAGAACACATTCAAAAAAGATACTTCTTTCAATAACTTCTAATAAAACATGTAAACTTATAGACTTTATAAAAACAATAAATCAGAGTAAAAAAATATACATGCAATTGGTTAAAACTTTCAACCTTGATGCACTTCCAGATGCACTCACATAATAAAAAAAAAAATCTACACAATTGCAATCATTGTACTAATGAAATAAAAAACAAATAAACAAATAAAAAAAAAATAAAAAAATAAATAAAAAATAAAGGTTGTCATGTTAAAGTCAAGTACACAAGTACACTGCAACTAAAAACTGAAAGCAAGATTCAAAAGCATAAGCAAGCATATCTTTCACTCTGCCTTTTCTCATGTTGATATGAGGTTAGGCATGATGAAGCAGGCATAGAACTACTACTGAAGCTACAACAATTACAGCTGTGAAATCCTCTTACCAGTATAACTACCCATCTTTCAAACATCTGCTCTGTTGTGGGCACTAAAGGGGCAAGGCTCTTATCCATATAATAATGAGTTTGGTGACTGTCAAAGAATAATGAAAATCCTTATTCTCTGGTAAACAAGTTGTAGGAATAATGAATTTACTACAAATGAGTGGTTCTTCAATATTACATGTGACACTGCAGCAGGTTTCTTTACAGGTCTTTGTTTTTTTAATATGATAATATTAATACTTGTATTTGTAGCTAATCCATTAACAGTTTAGAATTTGGAAAGAAAATTATTCTACTGCAGACCAAGAATACTTAAAAAATATATATACATGTAGATATGAATTATCATCAATTACATCAAAAATAGTTACAAGTTTTACATTTTATAACTTCAAAATATTCAGTTTCTTTCTTTGCCTTCCTTTTCACTTCATTCCTTGACAATCACCTTACTGTTCTACAAAGTCTTGTACTTTGAGTTTTGAAATGTGCCCACAAGAGAGCTTTTGTGTTAGTAACTGAAACAATAGTTACCAGTACCATCTTCAATTGTAATTCTGAAGACACGAACATTCCCATTACGACAACTACTGAAGAAATTCAGCAGTTCGTCGTTTGCTGGAAACAAGGTAACAAGATTAAAAATTTGATTGACAACAAAGTGACACATAAAAAGCACAAAAAAAGTTTCTAAGCATTTTAACATCATTCAAATTATCTGCACAGTAAGCAGGAAATATAAACTTATTATGCTTCTGGTATACACATGCAAAAGCAGCATATATAAGAATGTCTTCTGGATTGCAGATGCTATCACTGAAACTCTATACTTACGAAGTTATCCCTCCAAGTGGTGGCTGCCTCATCTTTTAAACTAAATTCTTTATAATAACTGATCTGACAAGCCTGCATACTTCAAATTTTGCACATTTGAAAATAAACAGAACTTTACCCAATACATTTGCCATTCATTATGAACAAGAGGTTTTTGTGCAAATAAGATTTTTCTTTTATTGATTTTGTTACATTATAGAACTTATTCAATAATAATTTCAATGCATACTACAATATTTAATGCAATTATCTATACTAAAGATATTACCTTATTAGCATATCATATTTCAATGTATTAATCTAAAGACACAAACATTTACCATATGTAATATCAGATTTAGGATTTTTCAAATAATTAAAAAGTGTTCAACAAATCTGTTACAAATTCAAGCTGACTAAAGATAAAGATGAAAAATATATTAGCCTACAACAATTTACAATTGAATTATAAGTGCAAATATATCATTGAAAAGGCAGAAATTATTAGCAAATTTCAGGAAAAACAAAATAAAACTAAAATTCTGAAGTATGAGAAAAACCCTCAAACAACTTGTTAATCATGATAATGGTGCAAAAATAATAAGTCCATTACAACAAAAAAATCCAATAAAATTAAGAGTAAAGTAAATATAACTGAAAATGGGATATTCAGTAACATATAGGCTTTTAATCAATTATATATTTTTTGTAAATAATTTATATCCAAGCAAGTTTGTATGGAATTAAACAAAATTATTTCTGATAAAGGGACACATAATCACAAAATGAAAATATATTTAACTTGGCATAATGAGTAACAACATGAGCACTCTTTATGCAGTAATACCAGAGATGAAGCTGCAACACAAGACCATAAAAATGTAATTAATAAAAATAATTATCATTATTACTATCATCATTATCATCATCATAATAATAATTATAATGATTATTATTATAATCTTTATCACTGTTAATACATGAAATAAAATAAAACAAATAATGTATCACTCTCAAGCTTGTCACAGTATCTTATGATAATCCAAATGTTTATCAAAAATGTAGAATTTACATAGAATTTATTGCCATGTGTAAACTTTATCAATTTTTGTTTGAAGTAATTCTTGCCAAAACAATAATCAATTACACAGATATATATGGATAAGCTTTATCATATATATAAGTAGAGCTGGTCAGAATAGGTAAAAGTTCAGAAAAAAAGAAGACTGAGAAATATACAATAGTATGTATAAAAAAATGCAGATAAAACACTGGTAAGCATGAAAAAATACCTGCACAAAGTAAAGATACAGGCATTATCATTTATCAAAGTCTGAACCTATGCATGGCTAAGTCCAATGATGCCATAACCTTCACAATAACACAATGACTGACAAACCTTCAACAGCTATATTTTGCCAAGACAGATTTTATTGAGCTCCCTAATGATATATCATTAAATAAAGAACTAGCCTAAGCTCTATCTTCCTGAATATTAGTGTAAAAGTCAGCTGGCTGCTTAGAAAATAAAAATCTTTTAAATACAGACCCATAAAAGCAAAACAACTGAAGGGAGAAGCTAATGCCTAAGTGAAGCACTGATGAAAGAAAGAGGAATCTGAATACTTAAATATAATGTAAAAAAACAGATCTGATAATTCGGATCATCTTTCCCGGCCCGTTTTTGTCGTTGGCTGCCTATCACTTCCTCTCCCTCTGTGACTCACTTCCTCTCCCTCTACTACTCACTCTCTCTCATGCTGTTTCTCTCTTCCTTATCTAATCACTATCTTTCTGTCCTTATTTCCCCCTCCTCTCCTTTCTCTCCCTCTCTTTCTTTTTCTTACTTAATCTAGCACTCACTCTCTCTGTTCTTGTCTTTTCCCCTCCTTCCCTCTCTTTCCTTCTACCTCTCTCATGGCATCTGACTCTCTTTTATACTGATTTTTTATTTCCATTTCTCTCTCTCACACAAACTGATTTAATTTATTCTTTAGCTTTCTCTTTCTCTCTCCCTTTCCTTCCCTCTCTATGGTGAAGCACTTTCTCATTCTTCGTCCTCCTTTATTTCCTTTATTTCCCTTCCATGTAAGTTTTCCCCTCTCTTATTCTTCCTCTTTCTTCCCATCTCTCCCTCTCTTTCTATGTAGCAACACCCTCTCTCATATTTCCTCCTCTTTCCCTCTTTCTCTTGCATCCTTCTCTCCCTCCTCTTCCTCCTTCCCTCTTTCCCACACATCTTCCTCCCTCCTCCTTATTCTTTCTACTCCTCCTCTTTCTCTGTATCTCAAGCAACCTTCTCCTCATTCTTCCTCTTCCCCCTCTTTCCCTGTTTCTCACACAACCTTCTCCCTTCTCCTTATTCTTCCTCTTCCTCCTCATTCCCTGTTTCTCATGCAACTTTCTCCTTCCCCTTTATTCTTCCTCCTCCTCCTTCCCTCCTTCTGACTCCCACTCTCTGCATGTTGCAACACTTTCTAAATTCAACAGACCACATCAATCTCTATACAGGCAAAACTTTCAAATATTGCTCAAGTTGACTTCGTTCATGTTCTCTTTTGTCACTTTTTGGGGAAAGCTTTCCTAAAGTTTTAAAAAGTTTTTCGTAATTTCAACTTATACGAACTTATCAACAAAAAAAGAAAAGAAAAATGTTAATAAACAAAGCCGAGATATTATTGAAGGGTTTTAAAAAATCTTGAAATTAAGCTTTCCACTTGAAGGTCTGTAATAGTCCTCGCTTCCAGTTACTAAGTGCAAGAAAATGAGATGAAAATGATGATGAAATGCCCTTTCCTGTCCCCTTTTGTGTCCTGGAAACGCCCTCCTTGTGTCTCCCTCCCACACACATCCTCCTCACTTCCTCTCCTTTCCGCAGAATCCTCCCCGAAACCCACGTTCTATCGTTCATCCCTTCTTCCCCTCTTTACTCCGTCCCTGCAGAAGCACCGGATCCTAATGAGCTCACGGGAAAATGTCAAATAAGCTCACCTTTTATCCCGGTCTGGTGTGACATATCTGTTGGCCTGGGACGTCTGTGTCGCCTCGCTTACACTGCGACCACCGCCACTGATCATAGAAAATGCACATATCTTTTTTAGGGCAAACTATAGAAACACTGGAGGGGAGGCAATCTGCTTTCCTTCTGGT
>NW_020870146.1:424619-429619 GCF_003789085.1 Penaeus vannamei | reverse complement strand
GATACCTCAGATAAGATAAGACGCAACACTCTCTTATCATGATGTATTTTTTTCTAAGTTCCCCCTCGCAATGTACAACCATAAAAGTACCACCATTACGAATCACGTACGAGAAAAAAAATAATCCAATCAAAAGTGTAATATGATAAAACAACCAATTTAATTCTATTAACGATTCACATTCCTATATATGTAGATTTTTCTCCTGTATTTTTTAAAAATAATTTGTAACAGAACTCTTCATAAGCCAAATTACAGGGATGTCTTAAAGGGAAGTGCGTGGAGAGAGATATGAACTGGGTGGGAGAGGGAGGAGAATGGCGGGAGGAGGGGAAGGAGGGAGGAGGGAGGGAGGGGAGAGGAGGAGGGGGAAGGAGGGGAGGAGGAGGAGGGAAGGAGAATGGGGGAGGAGGGGAAGGAGAGGGGAAGGGGAGAGAGGAGGGGAGAGGGGAAGGAGAGAAGAGGAGGGGAGGAGGAGAGGAGGAGAGGAAGGAGGCAGTAAGTGAGGAGGAGGAGGAGGGGAGGGAAGGGGAGGAGAAGGAAGGAGAGGAAGAGAGGGAGGAGAGAGGAAAGAGAAAAGAAGAAAGAGGGAGGAAGGAGAGGCGAAGGAGGGAGGAAGGGGAAAAGAAAGCAAGAGAGAAAGGGAGAAGAAGAAGGTAAAGAAGGGAGAAGATATACGAAGAAAGGAAAGTGAAGCAAGAAGAAAGGCGGAATAATAAAGGAAGGAATAATGCGGGACGAAAAAGGTATCGAGAAAGACATCACAAAGATGTCTGAACAAATCACCCGGGGGGACACCATTCGAGATAAATCTCGTTTCATCTTCAGGGTTTTTTCCTTTACATATGTACACACACACATGACACACGACACACAGGTCACACACACAACACAAACACACACACACACACACAGTCACACACACACATAAACACACACACACACACACACAGCTAACCACAAACACAAAAAAAAAACACAAATACAGAATTATATAACAAACACACACACACACACAACACACACACACAAAAAAACACACAATTCAGGAATCCAGTCACAGCGAATCGAAACCCACGCCATTACCACAAACGCACACGCTTACATAAGCACACACAGACGCACACACAAACCAGTACGAGCGCATACACACACACACCCACACGCATACATTTGTGTCGATCCAAAAATTATGCTCCATAATGCAAGGCAGTTGAGGACTGTAACCATCCGAGGAAAAACAAAAGACTGTATTGATTTTCATTTAGCTTCTATTTTCTGTCAGCTGCTTGTTATCACTAATGAAGAGCCTAACGTCAAAAGCGGGGAATGGAAGAGAAAAAAGAGATGATTAGTGAATAGAAGAGGAAAGAGATAATTAGCAAATGGAAGATAAAAGAGAACATGATTAGTAGAACACGAAAGAAGGAAAAGAGAAAGAGGTGATTAACAAATGGACATTGTGGGACTTGGTATAAAAAGGAAGAAGAATAGCGAATAAACAGGAAAAAGGTACAAGAAGAAAATAAATACGAAAATTTAAAAGAGTAAAAGAGAAAAAAGAAATGAAAATAAGCAACGTGGCGTGACGTCACACAAAAACATTGTCAAGTGAGACCTTATGAAGTAAAGTCTTTTCTTAGATTTTCTGGAACCACGAACATTTATTTTATCTTATTTCTTCTTACACTGCATAAACTTAGAGAAAAAAACAATAAATAATTAAAATCCTCAGAACAGAAATGCCAGAAAATAAAAGCGAACGTGAAACCATAATAAATAAGCAGTTAGAAAAATAAAATAAAAATTCCGCTAGCACGCAAACACATACACAACCACAACATTGTTTACTAAGCGCCGAGGAGTGGGATGTGAAGAGATGGCGCCGCTGAATACGGGGAATGGGGAAGAGAGACAAAGGAATGGAGAATAAGGATGCGAAAGGAGGAAGAGGATGGAAATGAAGGAATAAATGAGAAGGTCGAAGATGTGAAGAGATGGCGCCGCTGAATACGGGGAATGGGAAAGAGAGACAAAGGAATGGAGAATAAGGATGCGAAAGGAGGAAGAGGATGGAAATGAAGGAATGAAGAAGGTCGAAGATGTGAAGAGATGGCGCCGCTGAATACGGGGAATAGGAAAGAGAGACAAAGGGATGGAGAATAAGGATGCGAAAGGAGGAAGAGGATGGAAATGAAGGATAAATGAGAAGGGCGATGTGAAGAGATGGCGCCGCTGAATACGGGGAATGGGGAAGAGAGACAAAGGAATGGAGAATAAGAACGGAGAATAAGGATGCGAAAGGAGGAAGAGGATGGAAATGAAGGAATGAATGAGAAGGTCGAAGATGTGAAGAGATGGCGCCGCTGAATACGGGGAATGGGGAAGAGAGACAAAGGGACGGAGAATAAGAATGGAGAATAAGGATGCGAAAGAGGAAGAGGATGGAAATGAAGGAATAATGAGAAGGTCGAAGATGTGAAGAGATGGCGCCGCTGAATACGGGGAATGGGGAAGAGAGACAAGGAATGGAGAATAAGAACGGAGAATAAGGATGCGAAGGAGGAAGAGGATGGAAATGAAGGAATAAATGAGAAGGGCGAAGATGTGAAGAGATGGCGCCGCTGAATACGGGGAATGGGAAAGAGAGACAAAGGGATGGAGAATAAGAACGGAGAATAAGGATGCGAAAGGAGGAAGAGGATGGAAATGAAGGAATGAATGAGAAGGTCGAAGATGTGAAGAGATGGCGCCGCTGAATACGGGGAATGGGAAAGAGAGACAAAGGGATGGAGAATAAGAACGGAGAATAAGGATGCGAAAGGAGGAAGAGGATGGAAATGAAGGAATAAATGAGAAGGTCGAAGATGTGAAGAGATGGCGCCGCTGAATACGGGGAATGGGAAAGAGAGACAAAGGAACGAGAATAAGAACGAGAATAAGGATGCGAAAGAAGGAAGAGGATGGAAATGAAGGAATAAATGAGAAGGGCGAAGATGTGAAGAGATGGCGCCGCTGAATACGGGGAATGGGAAAGAGAGACAAAGGAATGGAGAATAAGAACGGATGATAAGAATGCGAAAGGAGGAGAGGGTGGAAATAAAGAACTAACTGAGAAGTTCGAAGCGGTTTACGAAAGGAAAGGAAATAAAAAAAGTGGAATGGCAAGGACTTGAAAGACGGACGAGAGAGAGGCAAGGGAACGAAGAACAAGGATACGAAAGGAGAAGATGGAAATAAAGAAATAAATGAGAAGCTCGAAGATGTGAAGATATGGCGCGTCAGAATACGGGGAATGGGAAGGACTTGGATGACGGACGTGAGAGAGAGAGAGAGAGAGAGGAGAGAGAGAGAGAGAGAGAGAGAGAGAGAGAGAGAGAGAGAGAGAGAGAGAGAGAGAGAGAGAGAGAGAGAGAGAGAGAGAGAGAGAGAGAGAGAGAGAGAGAGACAAAGGAACGGAGAATAAGGATGCGAAGGGAGGAGGAGACGGAAATGAAGGAATAAATGAGAAGGTCGAAGATGTGAAGATATGGCGCAGCAGAATATGGGGAATGGGAAAGATTTGGATGACGGACGATAGAGAAAGAAAGGGACAAGGGAACGGGGAATAAGGATGCGAAAAAAGGAGAAGATGGAAATGAAGAAATAAATGAGACGGTCGAAGATTTTTTCGAAAGGAAAGGATATGAAAAAAAAAAGTGAAAGGAGTGTAAGAAATGTGAGGCAAGGAAAGACGTAAGTAATGAATAGCGGAAGATGACGGGATGGCAGTGGAGGCGGAAGAGAAAAGGGTGAATATGGCTGTATTTTAGAATATATATATATATATATATATATATATATATATATATATATATATATATATATATATATATATATATATATATATTATATATATATATATATATATATATATATAATATATATATATATATATATATATATATATATATACATAGAGAGAGAGAGAGAGAGAGAGAGAGAGAGAGAGAGAGAGAGAGAGAGAAGCGAAAGAAAAAAGAGAGAAAAGCAGAAGAGCAAGAACCAAAACAGCTGAAATCTAAAAGTACACAACCAGAAAAGAAAGAACAAAGCAGAAAAGAACAGAGATAAAGACCAGACGAGGGGAAAAGAGTATTGCGGAGCGGGAGAGGAAGGTGATGAGGGGAGGCGAGGGAGAGAGGGGAAGGGAGGGGAGGCGAGGCAGGTAGTCACGTGCGAGCGGCCTCCCACACACTCAGTGATGGTCGGGGAGTGCACAGTGGCGGTCCGTGGCGGCTCCGTGGCTTCTCGGGGAGTACTGAGTGACGACAGCGAGTACATCTGCCTAAGTTTTGTGCTGGAGACACGTGGATTGTGGATGTATGGAGGAATGGCGACGGGGAGACAGTGAATGTAATTATTTTGGTTTCGGCGCGGAATCCAAGTGGCACTTGAGTTACGGCGGGTGGATTCGTCGGTGGTAGATAACCCTTAGAAGTGGCCGAAGGTCGAACTACACGTGAAGCGCTTTGCCATAAGTTCTACGCGGATTTTAAGACTTTTTTTGAGATATGAGCTAATTATAAAACGGACAAACACCATTTATAAACATGCATACGTACATGACACATCCTACACTTATACACAACCGTATACAGACATACATACACCATACACACACATACATACAAACATCACAAACCCTACACATATACACAACCGTATACAGACATATACAGTATGTACTTACACAAACATCTAAACATCTATTTTGTACACCAGTTTATACCCATACACCGCCACCATCGCCATCACCATCACCATCCACCATCATTCCATAAAAGGACATAAGCTCCCGTCAATCTTTTCCAGTCATTCCTCTTCTTGTCCTCTTCTTGTGTATTTTCTGTCCTGGATTTTCCTCCTTCAACTGCGCCGTCGGGTCTGTGAGTGGATGAGATTGGATGAGGAAGAAGCCCCACAGTGGAATCATACAGGCTGTGGATGGTAATGGTAAT
>NW_020870146.1:394619-409619 GCF_003789085.1 Penaeus vannamei | reverse complement strand
GGTGGCTGTGGTCCGGAGCCTCTCGTCGCTGCGCCCCTACAGAGGAGGTGAGTGTTTGTTCTTGTTCTCCGCTTTCGTTGCGTCGATGGGATTTCCTGTCGAGAACGCCTTCGCCATTTTCCCGGCGAAGAGACATATTTTCTTTATTTCTGGTGTTTCTCCTTCGCATACAGGACACTCATGGGTAGGTATTGATCGCATGGTTACAAATGAAACACAACATTGCAGGCATGTCAGTCACACCAATATACATTACCTCCATTTGGGTAGATGAGCAACGATTATAAAACAAACAAACGAATTGCGTGGGACAAGCGAGGGCCCCGCTCTGATGACGTCACAACAGAGGCTGAAATATTCAGGGTGTTGATCGGTGTTTACTTGATTTCAAAGGATCAATGGATTGTGTACCACTCTCGCGCGAGGCCTGAGTGAGTGTGAGTGAGTGAGTGAGTAAGAGAGTAAGAGAGTGAGAGAAAGACAGAGAGAGAGCTCTATATACATACACACACCACACACACACACACACACACACACACACACACACACGCACCACATATATGTAATATATATATATATATATATATATATATATATATATATATATATATATATAGAGAGAGAGAGAGAGAGAGAGAGAGAGAGAGAGAGAGAGAGAGAGAGAGAGAGAGAGAGAGAGAGAGAGAGAGAAGAGAGAGAAGAGAGAGAAGAGAGAGAGAGACTATTTTTAGCAATACATTGTAAATAGCAATGTAAGCAGATAAATAATTAAACAGATAGACTAATGACAGACAGACAGATATGAATGCTAATGTGTGCGTGCGTGCGTGTATATATGAATAATCTAATACCTCGTCTGTCTCTCAGCATCGACACTCAACATCTCTACCTAAACCACGCAATAACGAAAACATAAACGAAATAACCACCATCAAAATACAAGCATAAAGGACATCAAAGCATTAAAAAAAAAAAAAAAAAAAAAAAAAAAAAGATACAAAAGGAAGCTTCTACGGGGAAAAATATATATAAGAAAAAGCGACAACAGGAAGATCAAAGCCCGAGGTTGATGAGGAAGCCGAGAGGGTCGAGTCTGAGTCCAAGGATCCTTGATGTAAACGCCCTCCGCCCGCAAAAAAGGAGAAGAAAAAAAAGAAAAACGAGATCAATAGATAAAGAGAAAGATAATAATTAATGAAAAGGAGAAGAGGAAAAGAAGGGTCAATATTTAGTTACATAATATAGCGGAAACAAATAGATAAATAGATAAAAAGAAAGAAAACAAATGAAAAGAAGAGGAAAAGAAACATGAATAAAAGAAGAGGAAAAGAAAGATCAATATTTGGTTACATAATGTAGCGGAAAAAATTGATAAATAGATAAAAAGAAAGGAAAAAAAGAATAAAAAAACAAAGAGGAAAAGAAGGATCAATATTTGCATACGTAATGTAGCATTTTTATACGAATTATCATGAATTTTAAGGTGAATTATTACATTACATTGTCCATCCTAATGATACCGACTCCCTCCCGCAAAGAAAATAAATAAATAAAATAAACAAGTAAAATAAAGATAATAAATAAATAAAATAAACAAATAAAAAGAAAGAAAGGAAGAAAATGAAAAGAGGGAGAAAAGGAAAAGGAATATCAATATTTGGATACGTTGCGACATAAGAATACCTATAATGTAGCCTTTTTTCGTAGTGAATTATTGTATTTCATTGGATTCCCTCATGCAAACGACCTCCTCCCTCAAAACAGGAAAAAAAAGGAAAAAAATAGACTGAAAAGAAGTGGGAAAGACAAATCAATATAATTGGATATGATAATAATAATAATCACCTATAGTGTTGCATTTTTTGTGAAGTATCATATTTCATTGGATTCCCTCATGCAAACGACGAAAAAAAGAAAAGAAATGGGAAAGACAAAGCAATAATAATTGGATATAATAATAATGATAATCACCTATAGTGTTGCATTTTTTTATTGGCCATCCTAATGCAAAACGACCCCCCCCCCAAACTAAAAAGAAGGAAAAATGGAGAAGAGGAAAAAAGAAAAATCAGCAATTGGATACACAGCGATATAGGAATACCAAAAATGTGGCATTATTTTGTGGCAAAATTATTGTATTTTATTGATGCAGAAAATCATAGTTTCACCCATTCTTTTGGATAAGTACAAAAAAGGAGTCTTATTCGCACGGGCACACTCACGCGTACACTATTACCATATCTATTTGCCTATCTATCTATTTATCTATCTGTCAGCCTGTCCGTCAGTCAGTCTATCTTTCTGTCTGTCTATCCATCTATCTATCTATTTGTCTATCTATCTATCTTTCTATCTATCCATTCATTCATCCATCTATCTGTCTATTTATCTATCTCTCCATCTATCTGTTTATTTTTCTACCTATCTACATATCTATCCAGCTACCTACCTACCTGTCTACCTATCTATCAATCTATACCAATCTATCTACTTGCCTATCTAGCTCCCTATCCTATCTATCTACCTACCTATCCTATCTATCTACCTCCCTATCCTATCTCTCTGTGTACCTCCTATCCTATCTATCTACTCCCTATCGTATCCTATCTATCTACTTACCTATCTACCTCCCTATCCTATCTATCTATCTACCTCCCCATCCTATCTACCTCCCTATCCTATCTCTCTGTCTACCTACCTATCCTATCTATCTATCTACTTACTTATCTACCTCCCTATCCTATCTATCTATCTACCTACCCATCCTATCTACCTCCCTATCCTATCTCTCTGTCTACCTACCTATCCTATCTATCTACTTACCTATCTACTTCCCTATCCTACTATCTATCTACCTATCCTATCTACCTATCTCTACCTACCTATCCTATCTATCTACTTACCTATCTACCTCCCCATCTCCCCATCTATCTACCTCCATAAGAAAGCAGTCACGTGGTCGGGTTGCCTCGGCGTCCCAGTCCGAGAGACGCGCAAACCCAGGTCGTTTACTCCCCCCTCCCCCCCCCGCCCCCCCGATGCGAGCCCCGATGCCTCCAATCATTAGACGGCCTTATCGATGGCTCCCTTCCTCCGGCCCTGTTATCAGCTCCCTTCCCTCTCTCGGACACGGTGAGGGAAGCTAGATAGACAAATCTACTTTAATCTGTCTATTTCGGGTTCGTGGGATTCGGACACGGTGATAGACAAATCTACTTTAATCTGTCTATTTCGGGTCGTGGATTCGGACATGGTGAGGGAAGTGAGCCGATAGACAAATCTACTTTAATCTGTCTATTTCGGGTCGTGGGATTCGGACACGGTGAAGGAAGTGAGCCCGATAGACAAATCTACTTTAATCTGTCTATTTCGGGGTCGTGGGATTCGGACATGGTGAGGAAGTGAGCCCCGATAGACAAATCTACTTTAATCTGTCTATTTCGGGTTCGTGGGATTCGGACACGGTGAGGAAGTGAGCCCCGATAGACAAATCTACTTTAATCTGTCTATTTCGGTCGTGGATTCGCATGGTGAAGGAAGTGAGCCCGATAGACAAATCTACTTTAATCTGTCTATTTCGGGTCGTGGGATTCGGACATGTGAAGGAAGTGAGCCCCGATAGACAAATCTACTTTAATCTGTCTATTTCGGGTCGTGGGATTCGGAACATGGAAGGAAGTGAGCCCCGATAGACAAATCTACTTTAATCTGTCTATTTCGGGTTCGTGGGATTCGGACACGGTGAGGAAGTGAGCCCCGATAGACAAATCTACTTTAATCTGTCTATTTCGGGTCGTGGGATTCGGACATGGTGAGGGAAGTGAGCCCCGATAGACAAATCTACTTTAATCTGTCTATTTCGGGTTCGTGGGATTCGGACACGGTGAGGAAGTGAGCCCCGATAGACAAATCTACTTTAATCTGTCTATTTCGGGTCGTGGGATTCGGACATGGTGAAGGAAGTGAGCCCCGATAGACAAATCTACTTTAATCTGTCTATTTCGGGTCGTGGATTCGGACATGGTGAGGAAGTGAGCCCGATAGACAAATCTACTTTAATCTGTCTATTTCAGGGTCGTGGGATTCGGACATGGTGAAGGAAGTGAGCCCCGATAGACAAATCTACTTTAATCTGTCTATTTCAGGGTCGTGGGATTCGGACACGGTGAGGGAAGTGAGCCCGATAGACAAATCTACTTTAATCTGTCTATTTCGGGCGGACATGGTGAGGAAGTGAGCCCCGATAGACAAAATCTACTTTAATCTGTCTATTTCGGGTTCGTGGATTCGGACACGGTGAGGAAGTGAGCCCCGATAGACAAATCTACTTTAATCTGTCTATTTCGGGGTCGTGGGATTCGGACATGGTGAGGGAAGTGAGCCCGATAGACAAATCTACTTTAATCTGTCTATTTCGGGTTCGTGGGATTCGGACACGGTGAGGAAGTGAGCCCCGATAGACAAATCTACTTTAATCTGTCTATTTCGGGTCGTGGGATTCGGACATGGTGAGGAAGTGAGCCCCGATAGACAAATCTACTTTAATCTGTCTATTTCGGTTCGTGGGATTCGGACATGGTGAGGGAAGTGAGCCCCGATAGACAAATCTACTTTAATCTGTCTAATTTCGGGTTCGTGGGATTCGGACATGGTGAGGGAAGTGAGCCCCGATAGACAAATCTACTTTAATCTGTCTATTTCAGGGTCGTGGGATTCGGACATGGTGAGGAAGTGAGCCCCGATAGACAAATCTACTTTAATCTGTCTATTTCGGGTTCGTGGGATTCGGACATGGTGAGGGAAGTGAGCCCCGATAGAACAAATCTACTTTAATCTGTCTATTTCAGGGTCGTGGGATTCGGACACGGTGAGGGAATGAGCCCGATAGACAAATCTACTTTAATCTGTCTATTTCGGGTTCGTGGGATTCGGGTGACCCCGATAGACAAATCTCTTTAATCTGTCTATTTCGGTTCGTGGATTCGGACACGGTGAGGGAAGTGAGCCCCGATAGACAAATCTACTTTAATCTGTCTATTTCGGGTTCGTGGGATTCGGACATGGTGAGGGAAGTGAGCCCCGATAGACAAATCTACTTTAATCTGTCTATTTCAGGTTCGTGGGATTCGTTTTATATTCTCATCTAGCTGTGTCAGTCTCGATTCTTTTTACATCGATTGGGCGTGGGATGTATTGTTTTGGGGTGGGCGGTGTTTGTCTATTTCGGTCCCGTGGTTTCTGGTGATTTGATTGTTTAAAGATCTAGATTGTTCTGGGATGGAGTGAACCGGTTTCTGTTGATCATGTGGGTGATTTTCGGTACCGTGAGGAGGGTCTTCTGATTTGTCTCTTCTCCTGGTTCGTTCTTACTGTGTTTTGTCTTTTTCTTTCGTAATTTCTGTTGGTTCTTTACAGCCATTGTATGTTATTTTCAGTTTGGTATTTCTGAGGGATTTTTTTTTTCGTCTGAACTTATTGAACTTTTGTGACCTTTCTGTTTGTCAATATAAGAAATATTGTAAAACTGTAAACAATTTAAAAAAAGATACGCAGAAATACAGAAATACAATGAAAGTTTTTTTTATCATGAAAGTGCTACGTATATATATATATTTTTTTTCAAAGGGAGTGCGTGAGTAATGTTCATAAGGAAATTTATTGAATCATTCGTCCCGTTCTTACTGTTCCGATAACAGTCCAAAAGCCTTTCGACGGAATGGGAAATTGATTAAACCATTACACCTAATCTTAGTCTCGTTCTCCAGCAGACATTCTGCCGTAGCCTGCCCTGTAGTTTGAGGCAGTGAGTCTGCGCATTAACAGGGAATGGGCAGAGAAGAAGGGAGGGAGAGGGGGGACATGAGGAGGGAGAAAATGGACATGGGGAGGGAGAGGGAGGAGGAGGACATGAGGAAGGTGAAGCAGGACATGGGGAGGGAGAAACAGGACGAGGGGAGGGAGAAATAGGACATGGGGAGGGAGAAGGATGACACGAGGAGGGAGAAACAGAGGACAAGAGGAAGGAGGAGAAGGAAGACATGCGGAGGGAGGACAAGAGGAGGGTGAAGCAGGCCATGAGGAAGAGGAAGGAGGATGCGAGGAAGAACTACATCATTATACCTACAGCATTACACGCATCTTATACACGGAACGTCCCCTTATCCGTACACGGTGAGTACACGCCCACAGATACACTTACATGCATGCATATCACACATCAGGAGACCTGCACGAACTGACCGATAAATCGATGCATCATAGAACTCCTACATGAACACTCGCGTTACCCTGGAAGTGCCTCTCCAACATATGCGCCGCGGTCACTCATGCTTACTCCGCGAGGAACAGAAATACAAGAGATATATCTCGGATTTTATGAAGACAGTGATAACCAAACAATGCAAACATCAATTCGCACATAACGCCATTCCACAAAACAACAAAAACAAAAAAAAAAAATGAGAATAAAAATATCGACAGCGATATCAATAACAATAACAATGGCGCCCACACAAATGAAACTTCAAAACAAAAACGACCTTGTGGTTATTGATTGATCATCATCATCGCTGTTACCCAGGTCCCCATGACTGTGGCTAAACAATGTGTAATGGGATAATCACTGGTATTATTGCGGTGTTGCAGATAAGAATAATAGTTATCACTGGCATTAGCATTCATTCGCCGTTTTAGGAGTAACTGAGAGAGAGGAAGTGGGAGATGGGAGGGGCAACGGAGAGGAGACAGAGGCAGAGGGAGAGAGGGTGACGGAGGGAGAGAGGGTGAAGGAGGGAGAGAGAGGGAGAGGGGAGGGAGGAGGGAGGGAGGGAAGGAGAGAGATAGAGAAAGAGAGAGAGAGAGGAGAGAGAGAGAGAGAGAGAGAGAGAGAGAGAGAGAGAGAGAGAGAGAGAGAGAGAGAGAGAGAGAGAGAGAGAGAGAGAGAGAGAGAGAGAGAGAGAGAGAGAGAGAGAGAGAGAGAGAGAGAGAGAGAGAGAGAGAGAGAGAGAGAGAGAGAGAGAGAGAGAGAGAGAGAGAGAGAGAGAGAGAGAGAGAGAGAGAGAGAGAGAGAGAGAGAGAGAGAAGGAGGGAGAATAAGAAAGTGGGTAAAATGATATACACTGATACGAATACATACGCATGCACACACAAACACAGAGAAAAGAAGAGACCGAAGTAAGCTAGGCAGACAGGCAGAAAGATTAAGAGAAAAAATATTAGACTGGATTTGTGAGTTGAAAAAAACGACGAAAAAAGAGAAATAAATATAAGAAAACATGAAGTAGGAGCAAATACCTGGAAGCAGGAAGAAAGACATCCAAAGAAATAGCATCGACAATAGTAAAAAAAAAATGTATGTATTTTTCATACTTGGTTCGAGATTTTTGAGAATGACAAAAATAGCCAGCCTACCATTCATGTCTGGTAATGCTTATGGATAATTCATCATTGGCAACATTACTAGTCGTATGAAAGTTATTGTGAAGGCTGTGTAGCATACTGGGAACGAGAAATATATATCGATTCAGACTAGCATACCCCAGTAATGGCACTATAAGTTAAAAGTTCACAGACTTACTGCCAGTAGTTACGAATTGTCAGCAAGCGAATATTGGGTAATATTAATAGCCTATTATTGGCCGCTAGATGATGTATAGATTATATTAATGTCGATATAGAATATGATATTGAACACGGGATAATCATTCGAGATCTAACCAGGCCATGGCGTTATCTATAATTGGGAAAGTTGTAGGTGGAAACTATTGTGAAATTTACGTATGGGTTCAACAGACTGGAAAATAAGGAACATCCACTCTCTTACTGACCTGGACAAAAACAATGCAAAAGACGGTATACATCAAAATTGAACATGCAATAGTTTTGTAATGGCATACGAAGAATTCTATACTCACTAGAGAGCAATTGGACTTCCTGAGAGTACTATGTTATTTGCAGCTCATATTTCCTAATCTTTCCCTCCTAAATCGAGAGGGAAGTAGATTATTAATAGGAAAGGATCTGAAAGTACCACTAGTGCGTTAGAAAAAGTTGGTTGTCGATCAATGTTATTAATGTCTGAGCGAAGAAAGTCGTGCATAATTGATCACCCACTTGATGCAAAAAACACCATCTCCCCGACAGGCAGCTTGGAGTCAAGAATAGTTCCCACGACTGAAAAAAACAACAAACATATAAACAGTTGAATGGAAAGAATTACCCTGCACTTCAGAGAGTAAACGGTGGTCTAAATAAGGGATTCTCGACCTGTGGGGCCATGGGATACTTTCAAGGGCGCCGTGAAGCTGTTGAAAATTATCTCTTCATTTATCTTCTTCATTGTGGAAGAGGCTTTACTTTTTATTTCACTTATCTGTAAATCAGAGTACGTACAGTGTTCTTATCGTACAGCCGTTGGGAGCAATGCACCATACGCTGAGAACCACTTCTCTATATCCCGACTTCTATCATTGTCAGGGGAATGAACATGGCTCGAGTTTCTATCAAAGCTTGATGCTGGCAACTAGCTGTTTTTTTCAGTACTTAACAAGTTGTTCTCATCGACCGCTCGGCTCCTGGCTACATAAATAAACAATAAGTACCTTGTGAATTGGTTCTCCTGGCCATTCAGAGACTACCATCACACAGTGCTTTTGCTGTGACTGGTCCTTGGACATCACCCGGAACCTCCAGCAAAGTAGTTCTCTTTTTTCTTGCGGTCCCAGTCATGCACCTCTTGACAAGACCGTGACCCTACTGATTCTATGAATATCAGTATTACTAGGTGAGGACTGTAATAGTTCATCCCTTTGTTAAAAAAAGATACTTTAAGGTTTGTAAAAATGAGGAATATAACAATTTTTCAATTCTATCTGAATGGACAAGAACAAAGCTATGATCAAGTAACGGAGTTTCTTTTGAAATGATATTCTGTCGCAAACCACAGGCTACTTGAATAAAACTATTTCTCTGAAACTCCAACAGATATTTAGTAATTATAATCATCATTATATGCTGGAAACATCACAGAGTAAGCAACTTATGAGAGTTTGGTGCCCCAAAGAAAAAGGCTTGGTGACCCTCAAACTGAGAGTAGGGACACATCAATGCAAGAAAAAAGTGGCGGCCATGATAAAATACCTTTTAAGGATATATTTAGAAACCATAAAATCAACGATAACAAGTCACACAAAGCTTCCAAAAGATCCCAGAAACACAAATAGCAAAGCATATCCATGGTGTTTAGGGACTATGACGCCATGTATACAGCAAAATTTAAGAAAATCCGTGTCTGCTAAATCCCTGTTTGACAACCATGGTCTACGTGAACTGCGAGAAGAGCCTAGATTTGCTAGTTCACCTACAGGTCGACATACAACACGAAACAATAAATGCAACTTTATCAAAAAGACTAGTAGTGCATCTTCACTATACAGGTGGTGAGACCTCGAGTCCTGAATGCTATAGGATAAAAGAAGGAAGAATAACCACTTAGCATCATGTAAGAAAGAAAGACACTCTTTTACGAAGGAGAAGACATAGAGTGAGAATGAGAAACGAAACTGACCCAGCGAGGCGGGAATGAAGGGAGGAACAGAAACGGAGACAAGGAGTACCTGGATTTGGAGATGGACACCGACGCTGAGGTCAGGGTGAAGACGCAGGGAAAGCGGGGACTGTGTTGTAAGCATAAAGGTGCGTCCACACCAGTGACAAAACACGGTGGGAACATTAAGACTGACAGGTTGGGTAACAAGTTGTTAAGTCGTTGAGGAACATCGTAGCAGACATGTTGCTATGGATTTGATGGGCGACATGTTAGCAGTCCTGGTGTGGACGAGGTGATGTCGTCACAGACCTCCCACCAACCAACAGACCAACATGGTGTAGACAGCTTCACCAAGTCGACTCTTATTGCCGACATGTCTCTCAACATTGTAACAGACGTGCCCATACATATCAGGAGATTTGTATCCGGATGTCTCCTATTGTGTCCCCCACAATGCTTCCAATTTGTCTCCAAGCAACATGTCACTGGTGTGAGCGCACCCTAAGATAATATCCCCCTCAGCTGATACATCCCTCATCTGATGAGACTTCAAATAAAAAAAGAGTGCTGAGAGTTTGAATATTTAAAATATTTCCGTCAGCATTCTTCCATGAGTTATATTCGTTCATACGACTTGCAATGGTAGCTTGTCTGGAGAAAAAAATACGGGTTAGTGGCATGATACGCAGTAAGAGAAACCACGCAAAGGTTGCCTATCATTTCTCATGCATAACCATATCAGAAAGATCCATTCAAAAAACGGAAATCATACCAAGATATTTTGCATAAATTTTGACGAATATTTTGCATTGTTAGAGCGTGACAGGAAAAGAATAAAGATCATGATACAAGTGAGAAAACAATGCTACGTCCTTCCCTTGCTGCATGAATCAACGGTTAATCCAGAGCTGCATGAATATCAAATATCAAAATGACACAGGGATACAAGTCCATGGAAAATAATGGCATACGCGCCGACGCCGACGCACCCCTTCACGCGAGCACACCCGCGGCAGATGCGACCTTTGGCGGTTCGCTTGCTCGCATTCCTGAAATATAGATGCGCTTCTGACGTCACCGAAACGAAGCCCTCGCCTTGTTTTCGTGAAGCGACGAAAAGAAGGGAAGGGTAGAGAGATAAGGAGAGAGGAAGAATTCACCCTATAGAATTTTCAATAAATGGAGGTTTGATGGCAGTGGGGTAGAGTTGTAAAGTATTGTAGAAGACTATGTTGTACACAGTAATTTGCAAAGTCGAAGCAGCGTGTCATTATTCCTGTTTTTAGCTCCCTCCACTTCTGAGTTCGCCAGTCAGCGCTTCTATTGTCTGAACCACTAGGAACTCTTGTATCCGAAACACAAGCTCTCCTCTCGAACTACCTTTTGGGGGTTTACTACGTCTGATGAGGGACTGCTGACGAGTTCGAAACGTCGTGATTTTAATCCCTTTCTGTTGCGACAGTGTTTGATGTTTATCTGTGTGTACACGATGCAGTGTTTGTACTTTTGTTTACGCATATCTATCTAATCCTATATCCATTTGTCCACATATATATAGACACACACACACACACACACACACACACACACACACACACACACACACACACACACACACACACACACACACACACACACACACACACACACACACACACACACACACACACACACACACACACAACCCCCAACAAACACACACACACAACCCCCCAACAAACACACTCACAAACAACCCCTCCCCCACAAACAACCCCCTCCCCCCTCCCCACAAACACACACAAGACCCCCATTACCTGATGATGTAACCCGAGCCATCAAAGCGTAATAGGCGGGATGGCATCGCCTGGCAGTGGTTACCGGAAGAGAAAGTCCGTGTCAATCAGAAAAGGTCAGCGGGAACTGTCTGAATATTTTACATGTTGACTGTAAGAAAGTGTAACATTTCAGAGTATGAAGAGCAGGTTGTTAGCCTGGGTGTTGACTTTGTGTGAGGCTTAATTCAGCTTAATAGGATGAGGCATTCATCGATGAGCTCTTTAGATTAAAATTTAGGTCATTATAGACGAAGTTTTCTGGGAAAATAACGGTAATTATTAACCACACAGCATAAAGTACTAAAGTAGGCATATTATATAATCCTGTAAGTGCATAAAATGCGATATTTTAAGTAGATGTTTTCTTAATGTTAATCTTTTACACACGAAATTTGATTAATAGGCTTTGCTAATTTATATTCATAATTACATAAGTATTTCCCCCATGACAGAGCGAAAAATCTTTTAAATACTTTATGGCTTAAAGGAATCGATATATTTTGAAAACTGAGTAAGGTGTTTCTCTGGTTTACATCTGGCTGGTTGTATGGCAGTAGCGTAGTAAATGAAATTCGCTTTTTGTTATGTTAATGAATTATCACTGTAAATGTATCAAATAAAATAGCATGTATTTTTTAGTTTACGGATGAATTATCTTTAAAATGAACTCAAAGGAGGGGTACACATTTATGAAAATGTTATTATTCAATTCTTACATTTTATTGAAAAACGTTTCACTTTAAAATAAGATACTGCATTATATAAAATCGAGAAGAGTCAGTTTAAAATCATTTACTGCAAGTAGTGTGTACAAACAATGAAATACATACTGTGACTAGCCGGTATATCGCATCTCAGCACTGCAATAGACACAAAGGTATGTGTCAGATTGCGTGGTTCAGTGAGCCATGAGCCGTATTCATATTGGCAAATGTAGAAAAGGTATGAATGAGAATGAATATCTTCATAATACAAGAGATGTATTTGACCGGTTTCGAATTTATCTTCGTCAGTAATACAATTATGTAACTCTGATGAGGATGTATTCGAAACCGGTCAAGTGCATCACTTGAATTATGAAGATGTTCATTCTCGTTCATACCTTTTCTCTAAATGAGCGATCTCAGACGTCCTCATGTCTGAATACCGATGTCTGAATATGTATGAAGGCATCCCTCATACCTGGGAACATCAGAACCAGCGCTTAAATGCTACAGAATCTACTTTCTTTCACTCCCACGTAAAGCTTTTTCTTGTATAGTAAGTTCTCCTCCGGGCGTTTATCATATAAAAACAGATGGGACAGTAACCGGTCCATATTTTATCGTTTCTCGGTACTGTAATCAGATGGTCATACTGTTTGACTCAGAACCGTGCTGTTTTTACTCGCTCCATTCTCGTTTTCTGTTTTCCGAGTTTATTTTTTATCCGTTTTCGGTACGAGCGCAGTGTCTTTACTATTCAGGATTTAATAATTACATTGTCATACTACGCCACAGTAGCTACGGTGATATCTTTAATTAATACACTAGTTTGAATACAGTGCTTGTCTTGTCTTTTGTGTAAACGCATATTACTCCTAAAAAAAGGTTTGGCCACAATGATAGGATGTCCTGGAGCGCTTCTGCACTGATAAAATATCAGCAAAGATCGAAATTTCCCGATGCCTTGAACCCCTTCAACAGCTTACACGTGACCTGTGGCTTGGCAGTCTCTTTCAGGCCTCTAATAAAATGGGTATTTTTTGCATCTGCATTAGAAGGCGCAGGGAATTAGAAGACAGATTTATTGCCGAGTCGAAAGGAATGTGGAATTCCTGAGTTGGAGCCGGCTCTTGCTATTTCATGAGTGCATAGTAAATCTGGAAGAGCCATTCACCAAAGTACAATTCTTGTGATTAAATTTGGAAAGCGGTTGTAGTGCAGACTGACTCCGAAAATAGTAGACATGTTTTTTTCTAGTATTTTCCAATTACTCCTGCACATAAGATACATTTTCTATTTTTTTCTATTTCTCGTCACATAACACGGCACTGCCCTTGGAGATTGATTTCATATAGTCATTTCGTACCTACAAAAAAGTACCGACCTTGCTGACAGATATGTACTATAGGATTAACAATAAAGGCAATAATGCTATTTGAACCTGTAAGCTCCACGTGTACCAAATACTTGATCCTTTATAAATAGATTGCAGATGTTATAGGGATTCGGAATATACTAGAGAACGGGGGATAGCGAATCAAGAATCTCTCCCACAAGCTGATAAAAAACAAAAAAGGAGGATCTATTTGTTCACATATTTCGCATATATTTCCCATTTACATAACTATCAAAAACATCCAAAGACTCTGACGGTTCTCCCTATGCAAATGGCGGGTCTGTTTGTAGTTACCATAATGGCACAGGCTCTCTATCAATTTATGATTACACATAAATGTTTGTTTGTGTGTGTGTGTGTGTGTGTGTGTGTGGTGTGTGTGTGTGTGTGTGTGGTGTGTGTGTGTGTGTGTGTGTGTGTGTGTGTGTGTGTGTGTGTGTGTGTGTGTGTGTGTGTGTGTGTGTGTGTTGTGTGTGTTGTGTGTGTGTGTGTGTGGGCGTGTGTATGTGTTTGTGTGTGTGTGTTGTGTGTGTGTGTGGTGTGTGTGTGTGTGTGTGTGTGTGTGTGTGTGTGTGTGTGTGTGTGTGTGTGTGTGTGTGTGTGTGTGTGTGTGTGTATGTGATAATACCTACTTTAATGGGTATCCATCAATGATAAATTTGGCTAAACCCTCACCATCGTCCAACTCACTTGGCAGACTTACAGCCTCTCTCTGTCGCGTGTGAATAAAACTTGAATCAAACGCAAACATGGCTTATTAACAGGATTCTTCAGGGTGACTTTAAGGTTCATATCTAAGGATCCGGATATCTGTTATACCGTTAAATCGAATTACAAGTATCTTTTTCCAGATAAAAGACAGTCGAAATAGGATGTTTTGGACCTTTATTTTTGTCTATTTTGCGACATAACAATGGCCATACCTAATTATCAGTTTTAGCTTTCTTGGCATGGATAAAAGCTTCTGTTGATTTCTTGATTTTTCTTCGGGTTGCTGATATATCTGGGCAGTTTTTTCTTATGAAAACTTTGTTGTTTTCTTTTGCGAAATTTAGATGATCGCATATGATCTGTGTTGTGTTCGTCTCACACAAATATGATTGCAAATTACGTCTCATTATGAATAAAATTCTTTGTCTCCAACCAATCTTTTCCGGCAAATGAAACGGATCATAGAATAGCTAATCGATTTTTAGAAATATATATAACAGAAACTGTTTTGGTCTTTCAGTAATCAGCTTCACTGTGACACAAAGTGAAGTTGATTAGGAGGATAATGTCATCAAATGTAAGCGTTAAAAAAATATCCTTTGATATCAGACAAAGATGGTTCAGAATCTCATTATTATTACACTGACATGCACACTTCCTCTTACTTGTACCGTGATATACCCGGAAGTACCAAATGCCATTGTTTACGTTGGGTAGCGCTTTCACGGCGATGAAAGTCAGTCTTACGGAAGCCATAATATGCGTAATTCTATTGTTGCAAGCTCACTCTATCCCATTTCGCACTTTTATGGTCTACTTTTGTTA
>NW_020870146.1:377119-387119 GCF_003789085.1 Penaeus vannamei | reverse complement strand
AACAAAACAGGCTGACGTCATCAACGATCAGCTTTGATGTTTGCGTGGGGAGAGGTGAAATGGGGAGGGGGGGGTAGATAGGGAGTAGGAGAAGGGTGGGGGGAGTTAGGGAATTCGGTAGACTAGGAGACGCGAAGGAGGAAAGGGAGGAAGGAGGATTAAAGGGAAATGGGAGTAATTATGATTTGACGATAGGAGAGGGAAGTGGAGGATTGCAAATGACGGCAAACAAGCGAGTTTCAGGTGTGATTGGGAATACACACTCGTTATTAAAAGCGGATTCATGCAATACATCACAAACGATGCATCGTGAGCTCAGGTTAGGAAAGGATAGAGCGGAAGGAAGAAGATAGAAAAGGGAACAGTGATGATAAGAGAAGAGAAACAGAATAGAGGATTTGGGAAGGATGATAAGGGAATGGTGAATGGCGATGGGGGAGGAAGAGATTCAAAGGGAAAAGGGAGATACAAGGGAATAAAAGAGGAGCATGAAATACGCGGAACACGCATCGGCATGAAAGGGAGGGGACGTGGAGCGCTGACGAGCACCTCAGGCATTTCCATTGAGGATTAGCGAATTATCTCGCAGATCACCGTGATAGGTATTGCAATCCGGTTTCCAGAATTGAATAAAGAGGAAGCAGGAGAAGGGAGAAGAGGGTAAAGGGGAGAGGGAACAAGAGGGGAAAGAGGGCGGGCGCGGCTGCGACAGCGTGGCAGGCGCAATGCAAATAAGAACTGCAACACTGCGCGCGGATATGGAACAACAGGTGGCTTGTGTCTCGGCGAGCGGGGCGGGCTGCCGCCGAGAAAGTAGGTGCTCGTTCGTCGTTTCGATGAGCGTGTATGGAAATCCTGGAGGAGTACAGCGGAAACTCGTCTTGACAAGGGGAAAAATAAGTGAAAGTTGTGAGGCAGCGCGCGCGCGCTTTGGGAAAGTTGTGAGGAGGCGGTGAGGTCCCGCGGCCTGGCAGGTGCTGGGGAGTTTCGCTGGCGATTTCTTCCCGTAATTAGTCTGGCTCACCTGCGCTATGGCAAGGCCTATGGCAGCCTCGGGTGTTGGGCACGAGTCAGTCTACATCGCTGCCTCATCTCATCACGCTCATCTATGGCAATAAATCAAAGGAGACGATAATCTATGGCCGGCAGCCCCTCTCGGAGCGCGGGCGGCCAGGAGCGGCGGCCGAGTCAGCTGTGCTCGCCTGCCTCTCGTCAGTCCTGCCGCGGCGTGCTGAGGTGCGGCCGCTCGTCTCTCGCCCGTACGTGTGTCGCGCTGTGTCCCCGCCACGCCGTGTGTGTGTGTGTGAGTGCGTGCGTGAGTGTGAACAGGTGCGCTGCGTTAGTCTAAACATCGCTGAATCATTAGCCAGGACACGGCGCCGGTCAGTGTATAGTTTCTTTTCAAAATCTTTTAGAAAGTTTTAAGCGTTGATATGACCCGTGTTGAGGGAGTTCCCATACGTTTCGACGGCGCGGAGCCAGGAGGGTCAGCCAGGCCCGGGCTGCGGCAAGCGTGTGGCACCACATCTGGGCATCAGAGTGGGCACAGCAGTAAAGCACCGCAGTGACGTGTCATTAAAAGCCTGTTCTTAGTGTGGCTCCAGTTTTTGTTCCTCGTGGCATTAGTGCAAGTGCGTAAAGAGCTGCAAGCAGGTGTTGAGTGCGGCCTCTGATGTGCCCAGAGGTGGTCTGTTATTACGGCCTCACATCGAACCCGTGAACTTAGATTGGCTCCTGTCTGCCTGCGATCGTGCCCGCGGGGATATACCCGAGCAAAAGAAAGGAAACGCGTGTTTTTTTTTTACCCGGCAAGCAAGCAGCAAACAGTCCTACAGTTGGCCATTCGCTGGGCAGACGCCACTCTTGTCGGTGTCAGCGACCAAGCAAGCAGGGAAGCACAAGCATCCACCACAATGTCTTCAGGTGAGTATCGATCTCTGATAATCGCTTTGGCATTGGCAGCTACAGATGCAATCTTCGTTAAGCGAACGCTAACGGACCTGGTTTATGTAGGCTTATGATGTCCCTTTTAGTTGTGGCCATTACGAAATCAGGCTGATTATGTAACGTTTTTATTTGTTTATTTGTTTAATTATTCATTTATTCATCTATCTATATTTTTGTCAGTCAGCGAAATCTGAATATGATTTTCTCGTCTTTCTGAACACCTTAATGACACATAATACCTTTATTCTATACATCGACTTCTTAACGTCATCAGTGCAGCTAGGCCTACATCTTATCACATAGAGGCCACTATTGCAGTAGTCACGATTTTGCTGACTCCTCTACATCACGCTCCCGTAGGAGATTCTGCTGATCTCTCTCTCTCTCTCTCTCTCTCTCTCTCTCTCTCTCTCTCTCTCTCTCTCTCTCTCTCTCTCTCTCTCTCTCTCTCTCTCTCTCCTCTCTCTCTCTCTCTCTCTCCTCTCTCTCTCTCTCTCTCCTCTCCTATCCTCCTCTCTCTCTCTCTCTCTCTCTCTCTCTATCTCTCTTTCTCTCCTCTCTCTCTCTCTCTCTCTCTCTCTCCTCTCATCTCTCTCTCTCCCTCTCTTCTGCTCCCTCTCTCTCTCTCTCTCTCTCCCTTCTCCCTTCTCTCCTCTCTCTCTCTCTCTCTCTCTCTCCTCTCTCTCTCTCTCTCTCTCTCTCTCTCTCTCTCTCCTCTCTCTCTCTCTCTCTCTCTCTCTCTCATCTCTCTCTCTCTCTCTCTCTCCCTCTCATCTCTCTCTCTCTCATCTCTCTCTCTCCCTCTCTCCCTCATCTCTCTCTCATCCCTCTCTCTCCCTCTCCCTCTCCTCTCATCTCTCTCTCCTCTCCCTCTCATCTCTCTCTCCCTCTCATCTCATCTCTCTCTTCTCCTCTCCTCTCTCTCCTCTCTCCCTCTCCCTCTCCCTCTCATCTCTCTCTCTCCCTCTCATCTCTCTCTCCCTCTTCCTCTCTATCTCTCTCTCCCCTCCTCTCATCTCCTCTCCATCTCCCTCTTCCTCTCATCTCTCTCTCCCTCTCCCTCTCTCTCTCTCTTTCCCTCCTCCCTCTCCATCTCTCTCTCCCTCTCCCTCTCATCTCTCTCTTCTCTCTCTCTCTCTCTCTCCTCTCTCTCTCTCTCTCTCCCTCCTCTCTCTCTCTCTCTCTCTCTCTCTCTCTCTCCTCTCTCTCTCTCTCTCTCTCTCTCTCTCTCGTCTCTGTCTCTGTCTCTCTCTCTCTCTCTCTCTCTCTCTCTCTCTCTCTCTCTCTCTCTCTCTCTCTCTCTCTCTCTCTCTCTCTCTCTCTCTGTCATCCTCTCTCCCCACTCATTCTCTCTCTCTCCTCATCTCTCTCCCCTCCCCCTCCCTCTCCAATCTCACTTTTTTTCTCTCTCTACCTTTCTCACAGTCTCATTATCTCTTTATCTGCCACTTTCTCGCTCTTCATGTCTATCATTTCCTCTATGTTTGTCTTAATTTCTTTTTCTCTTTTTCCTCTTACATTTTCTTTCTGCCCCTGTTCCTCTTTCTCTCTCATATTTCCCATATTTTCTTTCACCTCTCCTTCATCTGTCTTCTCTTCTCTCTCTCTCTCTCCTCTCTCTCTCTCCTCTCTCTCTCTCTCTCTCTCTCTCTCTCTCTCTCTCTTCTCTCTCTCTCTCTCTCTCTCTCTCTCTCTCTCTCTCTCTCTCTCTCTCTCTCTCTCTCTCTCTCTCTCTCTCTCCCTCCTCTCTCTCCTCTCCCCTCTCCCTCTCCCTCTCCCTCTTCCTCCCATTCTCTCTATCTCTCTCTTTCTCCCTCTCCCTCTCTCTCTCTCTCTCTCTCTCTCTCTCTCTCTCTCTCTCTCTCTCTCTCTCTCTCTCTCTCTCTCCCTCCTCCTCCCTCCCTCCCTCCCTCCCTCCCTCCCTCCCTCCCTCTCCCTTCCCCCTTCCTCTCCCTCTCTTCTCTCTGTTTCCTATTTTCTCTTTCTCACTCTCTCTTCCTCTCTTCTCCCATCTTCCGCGTAATTATGTCTCGGCGTCTTAACCTTCATATTTATTTTACGATCAGCGATTTGATCTGGTCCGGCTATGATGTGTCTCCTCCAGATGTTAATGCTAACAATTTCGTAAATGCACCTCTCCCACGTTCGGCATTCTCTCCGCGTTTAACTCTTTCATCTAATCTCCATCTATCTTCCAGAGAGCCTCCGGGGGCCGCAATGACAGAAACGACGATTATGGGTCGTTGCCATAACTAGCACTGTTGTATTACCTCTGATAGCCGAATTCGCACAGCTTATCGCTCCTGTTCTAGTCACCTCGTTATTACCGCGGCCGTTTTACGTGCCGTGTTCCCGCATAGATTGACGGAGCCTCGGTTCAGCCCGGTTTGGTGTTGAAGGAATGCTTTTGCACACGACGCCGCGTGTCCTGGATGGCAGAAAAATGGAGTAAAAACCAGTTTACCGAACATAATACCGCCTTTCTTATTGCGAGCGCAGTTAGCTGTGATTATTATGATTCTTGACCTGCAGCTCATTATGCGCCGCGCCGCGTCCCTTTGGCGGCTATTACGCCCATTTGCTTCTAAATTTAGACAGGCAAGCAAGTGCTTCTGGCATAGAAACCCCTAATATAGCAAAGCTAAAGGCATGTTAGATAAAACTCAGCGGGGGAACAGGAATGATGGGGGACTCCACTTCATCCTGAGGTCTCCGTCGCGTGACTGGTCCTTCGGGGTCAAGCCGAGGTTCCCCTTGCTTCGCCCTCGCCTCCCTTGGGCGTCGACAGGTAAAGGGGAAGAGGGCAAGCACTTTTACGAAGGGCGATGACGGGGGATGGAAGGGAAGGAGAGATAAAGGAGGAGAGGAGGTAAAAAGAGAAAGGGAGAGGAGGAAGGGGAGAGAAATGAGAAGGAGAGGAGGGAGGGGAGAGAAATAAAGAAAGAGAAGAGAGAGAGAGGAGGGAGGGGAGAGAAGAGAGGAGAGGAAAGGGGAGAGAGAAATAAAGAGAGGGAGACGAGTAAGGGAGAGAGAAATAAAGGAGAAGGGAGAGGAGGAGAGAGAGAAATATAAAGAGGAAGAAGAGACAAGAAGTGAGAGGGAGAGAGGAGGGAGAGAGAAATAAAGGAGAGGGAGGATAGAGAAAGAAAAGAGGGAGAGAGAAGAGAGAGGTAGAGGAGTAAGGGGAGAGAGAAATAAAGGAGAAGGGAGAGGAGGGAGGAGAGAGAAAAATAAAGGAGAGGGAGAGAGAAGAAGAGAGAGGGGAGAGAGAGATGAAAGAGGGAGAAAGAGGGGGTCTTAGAAAGAGAGGAGGAGGAGAGAGAAAAATAAAGGAGAGGGAGAGAGAGATGAAAGAGGAGGAAAGAGGGGGTCTTTTAGAAAGAGAGAGTGAGCGGGAAGGAGAATCGCAGACTCGCTGTTCTTTTTCGATTGGCGACGCCGCGCCGTCACTACGATCGATTATTTACGACAGGTCTTTTGCTCTTCACATTGTCTTCCCTTCTATCACTGATAATCTCTCCCTCTTCCTTTTATCCCGAGTCTTCCATTTCCGCGTTTCTTTTTGCCCCATTTTCCTGCTACCTTTCTGCTCTTGGTCGTTTTCTCTTTCTCTGTATGTTCTTCCTATTTTCTTGCTACTTTTTTTTTTTTCTCTCTTTCCATTCTCTTGTTTCTGCGCCGTCCTCTTCGTCGTCGGCTTCGAGGTCGTCTTGTTACTCTTTCTCCTCCTTCTTTACCTTCTTCGCGATCCTCGGTGTATTTTCTTTCTCCTTTTTTTCCTCTCCTTCTTTCCCCTCTGCCCCCCCCCCCCACGACCTCCACACCTACCATGTACTTCCCCCTCTTTCTCCCTTCCTCTCCTCTCCTCCTTTCCGTACTTGAACTGCCGACCACTCTCTTCCATCCTCCCTCTCCCCCACCCTCCCCTTTCTCTCCCCTCTCCCCTTCCTCCTCACTCTATTCCCTCCCTCCTTTCCTCCCCATTCCCTTCCCTCTCCCCTCCCTTCTATACATCCACCCCTCCATCCTCACCCCATCCCTCCTCCCCTTCGCTTTCCTCCCCTTCCCCTCCCTACTCCCCCAACTCCTCCCACCTCACCCATCCCTTCCTCCTTCCCTCCCCTTTCCCTTCCCTCTCCCCATCCCTTCCGCCCCTTTTCCCTTCTTCCCCTCTCAACCCCTCCCCTTTCTCTCCCCCCCTCCCTACCCCTTTCCTCCTCTCCTCCCCTCCTTTCCCTCTCCCCGCCCCCCTCCCCTCCCTCCCTCCCTCCCTCCCTCCCCCTCCCTCCCTCCCTCCCTCCCTCCCTCCCTCCCTCCCTCCCTCCCTCCCTCCCTCCCTCCCTCCAACCCCCTCCAAGACCCCTGTTGTCAGCGACCTCACGATTTCCCATGTTTTGCCAACATGGCGGACGAATTTATGTCTCTATGAATTACCGCAATCACTCAGCAACACCTGATCTCTCTTGGCAGTTTTTGTGATCACGGATGCCTCTTTGTGTGATTGCACGGGTATTACTCTTTTTCTTTCTTTCTTTCTTTCTTTTTCTTCTTATTTTTTTCTTGTCTTTTCTTCTTCCTCTTTCTCTTTTTTTGTGTGTCTTGTTTCTACTGGTGTTTTTTTTCTATTTCTGGGTTTTCCTTACCTTCGTTTTCTTTTTTTTCCTTTTTTTCATCGTGTTCTTTTTCGTTTTCCCCTTCTTCTCTTTTTGTTCTAAATTATTCTTCTTATCCTTCCTCCTCCTCCTCCTCTTCCTCTTCTTCCTTCCTCCTCCACTTCCGCCCAAAACAAGCGCCCGCAGCCCATCCCCGGCGCGGGCGTGCTCCTCCCCGGGCCGGGCGCGAAACCCTCCCCGCGAATGGGTGATAATGTATTGACGCCTTTTGATGCCCAACTCTTCCTCTCCCACTTGATTAATTTAATGCAGTTCTCCCGAAGAGGATATGTTGCGTGACGCGCTCCTAATGCCGAAGTTAAAGGAGTGTGGGGGCTCTGCGGAGGTTGACAAAGGCCCGGGAGGAGAGGCGCTCACAGCTGCAGACACGCACGCACACGCAGGCACTGCTGCACACATAGGTGTGTGTGTGTGTATGTATATGCAGCTTATGCATATATATATTTATGTATATATATATACATATATATATATATTATATATATATATATATATATATATATATATATATTATTATATAAATATTATATGTATTTTTGTATGTATGTTTGTAAGTCACACATATATACATATGCGCCCGAACATACACATTGCACATGCTTATGTAGTATGTACACAGGTGAAGGATTCACACACACACACACACACACACACACACACACACACACACACACACACACAACAAGCAAACAAACACACATACACACTTGTCTAAATCAAAATCTGCATCCCGATACTTGCAGATGATCATTAGCGTCAGAAAGTGTCAAGTGGTAAGTGTCAGAAACCGAATAGGCGAACCAAATACGGCGAGTGATTTTAGCAAGTGAAGTTGAAGGGTTACGGGAGTGAGGTTGTGTCATGTTGAGTTGAGCGGTGAGGTGTCATATGAGTTAGGGGTGAGGTTGTGTCATATGAGTTAGGGGTGAGGTTGTGTCATATGAGTTCGGGGTGAGGTTGTGTCATATGAGTTAGGGGTGAGGTTGTGTTACGTTGGGTTAAGTGGTGAGGTTTCACATGAGTTATTGAGTGTTGTGTCACGTTGGGTTGAGTAGTGAGGTGTCATATGAGTTGGGGGTGAGGTCGTGTCATGTTGGGTTGAGCTGTGAGGTGTCATATGAGCTTCTGGTGAGGGCGTGTCCCGTTGGGCTGAGTGGTGAGGTGTCAAACGACTTAGGGGTTAGATTGTGTCATGTTTGGTTAAGGTGTGAGGTGTCACATGAGTTATCGGCGAGGTTTTGTCACGTTGGGTTGATTGGGGACACATGAGTTGGGGATTACGTTGTGTTATTTGAGGTTGAGTGGTGATGTGTCATATTTAGTTAGGGTGAGGTTGTATCAAGTTGGGTTGAGTAATGAGGCGTCTTATGAGTTGAGGTGAGGTTGTTTCACGTTGGGTTGGGTTGTGAGGTGTCATATGAGTTGGGGCTGAGGTTGTGTCGCATGGGTCGTGTGATGAGATTATGTTACAAAGGTTACGAGGATGAGGTTGTGCCATGTGGGTTGGGAGGAGTGAACTTCTGCCACATGGCTTAAGGAGGTGAGGTTGTATGATGGGGTTAGGGATGGCGGTTGGATAGCATAGGGTAGGGGAATGAGGTTGTGTCGCATGGGTTAGGAGTTGAGGTTGTGTCACATGGGTTAGGAGTTGAGGTTGTGTCGCATGGGCTGGGTTTGAGGTTGTGCCGCATGGGTTAGGAGGCCACATAGGCTAGGGGGTGAGGTTGTGTCACATGGCTTAGGATGTGAGGTTGTGTCACATAGCTTAGGAGGGTGAGGTGTCGCAAGGGCTAAGGGATGAGGTTTTGTCGCATGGGGTAGGAGGTGAGGCTGTGTCATATAGCCAAGGAGGTTGAGGTGTCACAAGTGCAAAGGGATTAGGTGTCAGATGGATTAGGGGCTGGCGGTTGTGTCACATAGCCTAGGAGGATGAGGTGTCACAAGAGCAAAGAGATGAGGTTGTGTCGGACGGATTAGGGACTAGCGGTTGTGTTAACTGAGGTTGAATCACTTTTTTTTTGTAGGCTGATCAGATTGCAATACACGATTACCCAAATGGACCAGACTGGTGAGGTCGTTCCACCCCAGTTAGGTTAGACAGTCGCCCGTGTAGGTTGAGTTCCTTGCGCAAGTTGATTGGGTTGCAATGGGTTGATCGGGTTGGTCTGGTTGCGTGGGTTGAATGGCATGTGTGAGTCGGGGTTTGGTCGCCATCGTCACAACTCTAAAGCTAAATACAAACTAAAATAAATACAAACTAAATACAAACTAAATACACCTTCAAAGCTAAATACAAACTGATTGTAGAAAAGGTGTGAATGAGAATGAATTTCTTTCACAATACAAGAGATATTCATTCTCATTCATACCTTTTCTACACGAATACGGTTCAATAAACTAGTTGATTACAATTAACTTTATCTGGTTTCATGGGTCTGGCGTAAAGTTTGGTTGCATTGAGGGAACGTAACGCTTTATAATTCATTTATTGATAAGTATCTTTTTGAATAGATGTATATTGCTGATTTTTATTCATATCTGACAACCAAGAGAGATAGCTGACGGGGAGCTCACTTATCAGACGTAAATATCAGCAAGTGAGAGGAAGGAAAAACAGAACAGGGGGAGAGGGAGGAGGAGGGAAAAATAGAGAAAGATGGGGAGAGGGGGAGGAGAGAGAGAGGGAGAGGGAGAGGGAGAGAGGTTAGAAAGGGAGACGGAGAGGGAGAGAGAGAGAGAGAGGGAGAGGGGAGAGGAAGACGGAGAGAGGAAGAGAGAGAGAGAGAGAGAGAAAGAAAGAGAGAGAGAGAGAGAAAAGAAAACGATAACACAAAGAAAGCCAAACAGACTGCCTCTTCCTTGATTGCACAGCTAACAGACAAACAGACAGACAACAGACTGGCTGACTGACATGATAGGTGAGTGACGCCGAGTGTTCTCCGTCTCATTCTTTTTCACTTTCTCCATTTTTATTTCCATTTCCCTTTTCGACGACCTTCTTTGAGAGGGAGCATGGCAGGGGCTTCATTATAAAAGCTGTTGCGATATAAAGGCCATAAGAGTTATGGTGAAGAAAGCGTAGATAAATTATGGTGAAAGGAGGATAGATACGGTTAGGTCTTTATGGCGCTGTGTCTCTGGATCTTCAAGGATGTATAAATGTCGTAGGCAATGTTCGTTAGACGCTAGATATTCGGTGTTATGGGAGAAAATGTTATGCATTGGGCTGCAGAAATACCAGAGAGAGTTGACTGTCGCCCCGTTTTGGGTATTGCAAATATTTCGATTTTTTTTAGGAACCCAAGACACCCTCCCCCCCCTCCTCCCCCCTCTCCCCGCCATTCCCAGGACGTCAGGTTGTCCATCCGGCAACAGGAAAG
>NW_020870146.1:369619-372119 GCF_003789085.1 Penaeus vannamei | reverse complement strand
AAGAGGAAGAGGAGAGAGAGAAGAGAAAGAAAAAGGAAGGGGTGGAAAAGGTGATGGGGAGAGGAGTTGAAAAGAAAGCAAGGGGAAGAGGTGGAGAAAAAGAGAGAGAGATAAGGAGAAAGAATGGAAAAGAGGTGGAGAAAGCAGGGAAAGTGGTAGAGAAGAGGAGAGATGGAACAGAAAGGAAGAAAAAGAGGTGGAGAAGGGGATAGGGAGAAAGGGAAAAAGGAAAGGGGAGGTAGAGAGAAAGCAAAGGAGGAAGAAGGAAAAAACGAAGAAGGGGAAGAAGAGAATGGAAATAATACCGAAAATCATTGACAGGAAAGGAAGGCGAACGAAGTAAACAACAAAAAGGAAAGAGGAAAACGAAGGATAAAAAGGAAGAAAAGGGGGAAGAAGGTGAATAGAGAAAAAAAAGAAATAAAGGAAAGGAAGACGAAGTAGAAAGTAACACACTTCCTTAGCGTATACAGTTGCTTGACGACGACCGCCACCACTGTTTACACTTGCCTTCAAGACTGTTAGGTCTAAGGTTCTCCGGTATGCTAACTAGCCCTCTTGAAGACGCTTTGAACACTTCATCTCTATGTCTTTAAACATCATCTATATGTCTTTAAATGAATATGCTTTAAACACTTCATCTCTGTGTCAGTTTCTCTCTTCCCATGACGCTGCCGTGTATAGATTTCCAAACGTTCCTGTAAAAAAAAAAAATTAAAATCATGAACCAAAAAGAAAACACATATTTCTTATTTGTATATTGTTTATTTATCTATTTCGAAGGCACGTGTCTGAAGAGTAATTTAAGAGACCATAAATGGCACAGAGAAGCGTGTTACAAGTGTAACAAGGTGTGTACAGACGATAACTTCAGTTTATTATGATGACGCTTTCATTTCAGTGTCATGTTCAGTACCGATGTAATAACAGTATAGGATTAACTGTATGTTGCATTAAATATGATACCTGTTTTCGGAGACAATCATATCGATAAAAAACAAGAAATACAAATCGTAGAGAAACCGCAAGAAGAAGGAGGAAAAAAACACTGAAGTTGCATTGTGAAGTTTAATGGTTTGTGTTCGGCCGGAGTGAGAAGTCGAATTCCCGCTCTTTTGAGGCGCCGATCGAGACACATTCCCTCCCTTTTTGGTCCTTGGCTGAAAATAACTGCGGTGGGAGGGTCGTTGTTCAAATGTGATTGGATATTTTCGTGCTGAAGTGATTGTGTTTGTGGCTAAAGTTCTGCGTTCGTATATTTATGTATGTTTTTTTTGCTATAATGATTTGAGTAATATGACACAAATATTTTTTTTTTCTGTTAGAGTGATTATGGTTTTAGGCAAAATTCTTCGTTCGTATATTCATATATATATATAAATTTCTTATTGTTATTCTGGTGACATGACACCAAATAAATGTCATTTTCTTTTAAAGGGATTGTGTTTACGCGAGGGTCCCAGTTTATATGTATTCTGTTCTGATATATTACAAATTAACGGCAATTTCTTCCGAAGTAACCTTGTTTTGGTAAGGGTATATTAGTTTTTTTTTTTGATATATTCCGAAGAAACACGTTGGATATAGACTTTTTTTTTGTTTAAATAATTATTTTGATTGATTGTCGGCCAATATATATGTGTAATTTTTTCCAGATATGTTCAGACTACAGAAAAATAACAAAAATACTTGACATATTTCAGAATACTTTTTCTTCTAAAGAAGCGGTATCCAGTCCAAGGATTTTAGTATATTTATACATTTCTTCCTCCATCCATTATATTCCAAGTAAATATGAAATACTCGAGATGGTTACAAAGGGCGTTTTCTAAGTGAGTGTGTGTGGCTGATGGCTTCCGCTGACATTTTTTTCTCTCTGCTGATGTCTTCGGAGGTAAAGGTGTTAAAAATTCTGATAGCTTTAGACTTTTTTTTTTCTCTCTCTCTCCCTGTTTTTTTTTTTTTTTTTTTTTTTTCTTTTTTTAACGAAGTGCCTGCGTTTAGTTGAAGGTCTTGTTTTTTTCTGGTACATTCCAGTTAAGACGAAAACTTCAGGGAGGTTTTGAAGGGTTAATTGCGTTTCTATTTTTTTCTCTCTCTATCTTTTCTGTTATATTCCTAATAAAGGGGAATCTTGAGCTTTAGAACAAAAACATAGGGTATTATTCTCGAGGGTTGAGACGCGCGTAGCCTAGCCCCGCCCCCTTTCCTGATCGAATTCAAAAAAACTAAAAGCGCGCCATCGAACTTGCAATTTGGCATCCAAGGCCAAGGAAATAGCTATTTTTAGAGAGAACAATGGAAGGGGCGGTTGTTTAAGACTCGAATAAAGGAATGCTTTCGTTCGTTCGCCAAGGCACAGGCAATCGATGGTGCGTAGACAGGTAGGGAATCGTTAATTTCATTCTGGCGGGAAATTTGAATTCTCGAAAACAAGTGAATTTCGAAACGCGCAAGAAAGATTTTAACCATTTACGTGCTGAGCAAGATTCGTTGTATT